>NJDC01001271.1:305438-348417 GCA_002245475.1 Calephelis virginiensis
ACACCACAATGTGGTAGAATATGTTGTATTCTTAAATATCTTTATAACAACTTTTTAACACACATATTCCGCAAATAAATAATTTTCATTTCATTTCATTTAAAAAAAAAGCTATTTTGAATTTGAATTTGAATTTGAACTAGAGTCAAGCGAGTAAACAAATTAACTGAACATTTTCAGTGTCGATTTTTGTCAAGAGGTGCTGACTCTCAAAAATCATTCTCTAACAGTCTTTGGTGGCATAGACCATTAAATTTATCTAATATAGAATTAACATGCTCTCCTACAAATATTGAACATAGTATTTCTAGTGAGGAGGAATGAGTAACTAAGTGCTCCACAGAGCAGGCAGAATTTTCCTTATCTGAAACATATTCAAATTTGAATGAATGAACTCTTTACAGTGCACATTTAAACTTGCAACAAAAAGGTACAATTAAGTATTAACAAGAGTAAATTTTTTATTATTGAATCATGCGTTACTTTGCGGAAGTCCATTATAACAGATGTAAAATAAGCCTTTATTTTGCTAATTCCGCTAATTTGCAAATTAGCAAAATAAAGGCTTATTTTACATCAGAGCAAAATTTGGTAAAACTACAACGTCTTCCTGCTCTCATTTCGAGAATGAAGCACAACTCTCTAGATAAAAACAATAGACTCTGTGTCTCCAATGGAGATCTCTCATCAATATTTCGTGATAATGCAAAAACCTTTAAGGGTGCGTCTAATACATTGAAACAAATATATGAACTTTTTTAAACAAAGACTCATAATGCTATTGTAACAAATTTTTGTTCACAAAATGTGTTCATTTAAGTTTATCCCTAGTTATTCATCACAATTTGGAGGACTATGGGATCACTCTCTAACTAACTTTAGTAGTTTCTGCTGCAACATTGGTGAAAAAATGTTCAAACTGCATTGCAACACCTTTTATGTCCACATTGTCAATCTTCAAACTGTAGTCATTATGAAACATTCTGGTTTTCCGGTTCCCGGTTTCACAATTGATAATGTTCCATGTAGTTTTTATTTTATTTGAAGATTGTTTAATAGTATTTTTCAAATACAAGGATTTAGCAGTGCCACAAGCCTTTTCGAAAATTTTTGAATATTTCTTTACATATTCTTTAAATACAATGGTGTGGTTATATGTTCATTCATTATACAACTCAAATAATCTTTTTCTACTTTTATAAATTCCCAATGTTGACCATTCACTAAACGCTCTTCGATTAGTATTGATTGACATTTTCTTAGGTGTGAATGTCTGATGATGAACAGTTTGAATTAATGTAAAAAATGAATTATATAATTCATTTGGATCATCATGATACGGCAACATTGGTAATTTTTCCAATAAGGCAGTTTCAAATCTTTTTAGTCGGCTAGCACTGATAGGGACAAAAACAATGTTTTTTCTTTGACCTTTTTGCGGAGTTCTCGGTAGTTTGACGAATAAACCACAGTGATCGGACTCCATTTTGCTAATAACATTTTTGTTAAAGGGTGTTATATTTGTAAATATATTATCGATGCAAGTGACACTTGTAGCAGTTATTCTGGTAGGCTCAAAGAAAACGTTGTGCAAGTTATATGACCTAAAGAGATTTAAAAATTTTAAAGAAAGTGTTGATGGTTCTAAAATGTTTATATTAAAGTCACCACAGATTATAATATTTGACTTTGAATTAGAAGTTTTAAATAATATCTCTTCCATTTTGCTTTCAAAATCATCATAAGATGCGCAAGGGGGCTTGTATACACTTAACACAATAAATTGCTCAAACTCAATACAAGCAATCTCAATAACTCGTTCAACAGAAAGGCTTACAATGTCTTTACGTTCTTTAAATTTAATATTTTTACTCACTATAATCAGTGAGCCACCATGTATCATCGTTGATCTGCTGAACGAGCTAGCATCCTGGTGACTATTGAAGTTGAACATGAGCTGATGTCTCTTAAGCCAATGTTCAGTTATACACAAAATATCAACATTATTACAGTTCATAAACAACTCCAATTCTAAATCTTTGCCCATCAGTCCTTGAATATTTTGGTGTACCAGGTTTAAATTACGAATATCTTTATTTTTATTATATGCTGATGGGTTCATTTTATGTAAAATGTTGCTAGAGGTTATCTCTATTATCTCACCAAGTAATTTAAATTACTTGGGTCATGTTTAAAATTAAAAGCATTACTTGACTGCTCAATAGAAGCAGTTGTGTTAGCCAAGTACTTGGCTCTCTTAAATATAAAAGTATATAGCGATAATGCTATTTGTCTTTTAAAGTAGGTAGAAAGATAATAACTATCTTTTGTCATTAAATAATTAATGCTAGCAAATGAATTTGAGTCAATAAACTCAAATTTATTGTCATAAATTGACATAGTCTCTAATTTCAAATTACATTTATATCGAATATTATTTTCGGCCTGTGGCAAATTTTGACTATAGGGTAATGCAAAAAGATAAATTTTCTTAACATTTAAAACAGATAAATTATTGAAATATTTTTTTTAAATCAATTAAATTTGTGTTTCCTCTTCTCCCAATACAAAGTATTAATACAGTGTTTTTTTTAAAAGTACTGGAAATGACTTTAATTAATATTTGAGAAATGTTAGCCCACGGCATGCAAAAATTACACATCGGAGTACTAAGTTTCTCTGTCAAAATTACACCCATATTTTTACCAATTTCATCACTATACATAATTATTTTCTTATTCTCTTTGTTATAATCATTGTTATGAAACGCTTTGCTCAAATTTTCAGGCTGACATATAGATAAGAGAGGCTTGACTGATTTTGTCGTTGAAACTGATTTAGACAAGTTTGGTTTGGAAGGTGTATGGTAAAGTAAATGATTTTCAAACAATGAGTTACACCTATCTTCGTTATATTGACATAAATCAACCAAGCTATTAACAGCTAAAATGTGTTCTTTTATTTCCTTTTGTACCAGTTCATATTTACATGTAATGCAATGCAAAGAATTTTTTAAACTACTAATTTCAGCCTGCAAACTAAGCATATCTAATTCATATTTATTAAGTTTATTTTTAGTTTTAACATAATTTTCTTTGCATAAATTGTAGCTTTTTAATAAGAGCTTGTTTGTTTTAATTTTTTCTTGAGACCTTTTAATGATTTTGTTTATTTTGATATACTTTTTTAGTTTATTTCTACTATGAAACACAGGTTTTTTAGAATTTTGGGTTGGGGTGTAGCCATGAGGGCACTATGGACTATGTCATTAAGACTTTTGCGCTAATCCTCATAGTTTTCGAGTGAGAGCCAAATGAAAAACAACGACAAAAACTTGGAACGCCAATATCTCGGAAAATAAAAGTCGCACGCAGAAATAGCAAATGACAAAAACGACTTGCCTTTCGCCTATCTATCAATATATGGCATCAAAACGGGGGGTTGTCGGGAGCAATTTTAAATTTGTCAAAATTTTTCTAAGTGTCGGATTTGTTCTTATGGTTTATCCTTGAGGGCACAATGGAAACCGACACTTAGAAAATTTTTTCAAGTTTTTTTTTATTTCCTATTTTGTTAGTTTTTATTACTGAAACGGACCAAAGACGTGATTGTGAACACTTTTTGTCATTAGGACCTTTGCGCTAGTCCTCATAGTTTTCGAGTGAGAGCCAAATGAAAAACAACGACAAAAACTTGGAACGCCAAAAAAAAACTTGAAAAATTTTTCTGTGTCGGTTTCCATAGATTTCCATAGTGCCCTCATGGCTACACCCCAACCGAATTTTGTACAATGCTGTCGTCACAGGTTAAATCAATAGTTACTACAGGAGTTGATTTACAATTTACTTCTGCTATGTGTGAAATGGATAATGATTTCTCGAGCAGTTTTTCAAACAGTGATTGTGCCTGCACTAACTTGATTCCCTGATCGATAGACTCAAGGTCTTCAATAGTCTGCCGAGCCTGGCTGAGTCTGCGTTCCAACTCAATGTTGCGTTTGAGTGTTTGATCAAACTCAACACTGTACTGGTCGAATGAATTGACCATATGGGTCAGCTGGTCACGTTCTTGGCACACATTTAAAAACCTCTCATGTAAATCAGCCTTTCACTTCTAAGCTTTTTGTTCGAATTCAAAATGCCTAACATTTCTCTCTCATTGTCCTCTTGTTCTTTTTCTAATCTCTCACACAATTCTTTATATTTTTTTAGCTCCAGTAAGGCAAGCTGAAGCTTGTCTTCCTGCAAGCGAACTGAGGCCTTACGGGTCATAATGTTTTTGTTTTAAAGTTAGTTTCTAACGTATGAAATATAAGTAAATATACGAAATTGCCTATTGACACTATAACGTTCAAGAGTTTCTGTGAGTAATAGTTAAGCAAAATTGTGTAGGAGATACGAAAAATCTACTTCAAAATAAGTTTGTTATGTATACTGAATAAATATTGTAAAATACTCACAGTTTTTAAAGATTGCAACGAGAAAGTTATCTTGGCACAATTTCCCTCCTTTTTTGTTGACAGATTGTAGGTGACTTTTTTATGCAAATTTTTCACAAATATACTGAATAGAACACTGTATCAATATGTTGTTTTACTAATAATATTATAAATTACCAATAAATAGCGAAAAATAAAGCTGGAATCTTATGAAATTAAATTAAAAACTTATAAATATTCGGAGACAACTTTTTTGCGAACTGTCAGTCGGGGTTGCCACAGACCAAAAAAAAAAATAAAAACAGACCAAAGTTGAGACATACCAATCTCGTATAGATCTGGAAGACATCAACCAGGCCATTAAAATTTGTGAATCACTACATATTATAGATGAACTTTTAAAGGAAATCTTTTTCGTAACTTTTCATAGGCTCTTTGTACAAACTGGGACAATAGGAGAGCGCTATTGAGCTCAAGTCTTGGGATGGTCAGATTTTTGTTTATAGGGGCTTTAGGGGTTATTCGAGATTTTGAAGCCAACACAGTTTGCACATACTGTTCCATTGGACCTCAGCATCCTTAAATACGAATAACTTCCAATTGCTTTTATTGAGGCATCAGCATATCTTATCAACTCAATTGTAATGACATCACCTGGATTAGCCCATCGTGGAACCCTGAGTGTCCCCATTGAAAATAAGCTATTCAAAAATCTTCAACAAACAGTGAGGTTATCACAAGGTAATACAGTATCTCTATAAATTTTTGAGGATCATAAAGATTGCATAAAGAGTTTAGCCACTACAATTATGGAGCCTGAGAGACCCAGTGGATCAAACATCTTGCCAACGAAACTAGTGATTGTCCTTTTGGTTTGAATATTATCATTATTAATCACTGGACAAGAAAAATTTAATGTATATTTTAAAATGTCACACTTTGAACCCAATGTTTTCACAATATTATTTTTATTTATATCCAGTTCTTCAAAGAATATTACACCAGAGGGAAGGTTATTAATGACCTGAGAAATATTTAAACACCACTTGTTTAGTGTGAAACTACCTTTTTTAATAAAGCAATGAGCTTGTTTTTGAGTTGAACAAGTTCTTTGGTATTGTTAGCCCCACAAATTACATCATCAACATAATTTGTGCTCAATTGTGCATGTGGAAACTCATTGTGACATTTTCGGGCTAGCTCTATAAGACAGCGAGTTGCCAGGAATGATGAAGCTTTCAAACCGTATATAAAAGTCTGCAACTGCAAACATTTTAAGGCGCAACTATTCAAATGATATCAATATCATCGTCATATCAATTATCATATCAATATCATTTGAATTGTTGCGCCATTAAATGTTTTGAAGACATGTTTGTCCTGGACTAATGAAAACAATTAAAAACATTTATTGAATATCACAAGTTAAGTTAAGTATGTTCGCCATGGAAGAAGAATATCAAAAAGTTCACTTTGAATAACCGGACCATTTCACATCATATCATTAAGTGAGTCTAGTGTCTCAGAGATTTCATACTTCCATCAAACACTACCCTTAACTTTGTAGTCAGACTGTCTTCATTGAGCACTGCGTAGTGAGCAGGAAATAAACAGCATGATTTTTAAGGTCATAACTGCCTATGTAAACCTTTATAAGATGTCCCAGTAACAAATAATCATCAATGATTTTTTTTATTTAATGAAATAATCAACTTTAGGTACATTTGAATTTTTCTCCAGTATCAAAAACCTTTGTAGGGCCAGGGTAACACAGGTCTATTAATAATTTTATGTGACCATCCAATAAAATGTTCAAATATATGTTGGCCTCCAATAATAAAGAATATTAAAGTTATTATCAAATAATTGAACATTGTTCGGAAGCTTGAAACTACAAATATTAAATTGTTGCTGAGGAAGCTGTGTTGTGATTGTGTACACTACGTTACATTTTATGTTCAATAATACAATTTGCACTGGAGAATGGATTGCAATGTTTACATATTGGTGTAATTTGGTACTTTTATTACCAATAATATTTGTTTCCTGGGCTATTGCTGTAAGGAAACCTTATTGATTAAAGAAGTTGTGATAAATGAGGCTTGGCTGCCACTATCTTGCAATGCCAGTACAATGACTGGTTGTCCCCTATATCAAACAGTTTGATCTTCATTGTAGGCAATAAAACTTGAGTAGAGGAATTATTCGCATGAAGAGATACTGGCTACTCTGGATTGTCATTGCTATCACTATGCAACAGTGTATCGTTCCTTCTTTACAAATTTTGCATTTAAAAAAATATCTGCAGCGAGCTTTGTGATTCTTAAGACAAGTAATACAACAGCTTATGACTTTTCACAAAATTTCAACGGTTTATATTGGCTGCCATCTTATACTTACAAAATTTACAACATTTACTAAAATTTTTTGTTGCAACATTTCTAACTCTGGAATTCTTTTTAGAGATGCTCTCATGAGAATTGCTCTTTTTCCAAAAAAGTTATGAACTCCATCATTGTTGGCAAAGTGTCTTGATTCCGATCAAGTAGGAATGCTCTGTTAGTATAATGATCTGACTTTCTAGTTCAAATGCTAATAATCAGCATATCCTATTTGTCAATGGGTTGCTGTAAATTTTTGAAAGCATATATTTGTTGCTGTACCTCTGATATAAATGTCCTTATAGAAGCTGCAGTACCCCGCTGCATAAAAGACAGATCCAATGTAATATTAATATGGTTACTTATTAAGCGTGCCTTGTTATCAAACCTTTTCTTTAATAAATGAATAGCTTACCCATGTGACTTATTTATCATTAATAGGTTAATAATAACAGCTAAAGCATCATCCGACAAATATTTTCTTAAATAGAACAGTTTTTGTACATCACTAAGTGAGCTATTACTATTAAAAACTGCCATTAATAAGTCCATAAACGGGCTATACTTGGTAAATCTTTGCCAGAAAATATAAGAATTTCTATATTAGGAAGTTTTGTTGACACTAAACTTGTAGAACTATATGATTTAAATTCAAACCAGTTTTTAATAGCAATATTCAATTTTGATATAATTAAGTAATATTTTTCTTCTAAAACTCCAACACTTTTAACAATAAATTTTTCAGAAGCTCTCAAAATAATATCAATGTTGCATTTAGAACCCAAAATTCATTAAAAAACAAACTATGTAACGGTAAACACAACATTTAAAAAAATAATAATCAGGAATCTAAAAACTACATTGTTCTGAATGCAACAGTGTATACGTTGGTCAAACTGGTCGTAGTTTTGAGTCTCGTTGCAAGGAACACATATCGGCTGTCAAAAACATTCATCCAGATAAATCACATTTTGCAAAACATCTTATAGACACTGGGCATAAGTTGGCAGCAGATCATACTTTCGAATTAATCCAATAAAGGATTAAAATTAAATATACTAGAACAACTAAAGATTATTAAATGTAACAACGAAAACTCAATTACACTGTTAAACGATGTTGTGAACGAACGATAACGTGTGTTGTGTAGAGCTGGATATGTTTGGGAGTTTCAGCTTCCGGTGAGTCCAATTCATTATTAGCGCACTATTTTGCCTGTTTTGTTACGCCATAATACGTATACATTTTTTTGGCGGAAAATTGCAAATTCAATAATTTTATTTGGATTTAAGTATGGATTTCCGCAAAGTAATGCCTTCTTCTATCAACCTACCAGCTGATAGAACTCATTTAGAGTTCCCGTTTTTGAAAACAGGATTAGACTTTGCCGCGCCAGTATTGATAGCAGATCGTAAAGGTCGAGGTTGCAAGTTGCTAAAATCTTATATTTGTGTAATTGTGTGCTTTGCAGTCAAAGCCATTCATCTGGAGTTTGTTTCCGACTTGACGAAGGAGGCATTCCTCGCAGCTTTCAACAGGTTAATTACCAGGCGCGTAAAACCTCAGTGGGTATACTGTGACAACGGTACCAATTTCGTCGAAGCATTCAACGAACTTACGCGTCTTATACATGTTTCATCCTCAGATTTAGAGTATCAGCAACCAAGGTATTGATTTAAAATTGATTTCACCCTATTCACCACACTTTGGCGGCATCTGGGAAGCTGCTGTCAAAAACACTAAAAATCTTTTACGCAAATGTATTAGCTTAACTCATTTTACGTACAAAGAGTTCTCGACTCGCTTGATCCAGATAGAGGCTATTTTAAATTCTCGACCCCTTACTCCTCTATCCACTGATTCTTCTAATCTCACTTATCTTTCACCTTCCCACTTCCTGATTGGACGGCCACTCACATCAGTTCCTCAGTTTCAAATCGCGGAAGATGCAAACATTACCCGACTCCAGCGTTACCAGAGAATTTAGAAATTGCGACAGCATTTTTGGAAACGTTATTCCCATGAATGTCTTTCTTTTCAGCAAATAATAAAATGTAAAACCAACGGACAAGACCTGCACTTGGGTGCCATGGTACTCGTGAAGGACGTCACTCGTTCTCCTCTTCTATGGTTCCTGGGCAGACTGTCCGCCATCTAGCCTGGGTCAGACGGCCGCTTCAGAGTCGCTGAAATACTGACTAAGAAGGGCACGATCACACGAGCCTTCAACAACATCTGCCCGTTACCCGTGGCATAGACTTTTTCTTCGGATATTCAACCTGTGGAATATGTTGGAGCATCGAACCGGTTCCCGAGTTGTACGTGCCGAACACAACGGGCTCCCCACTACGACGACTCGCCACCGTTAGAACAGCTCGCTTACCCGAACAGGAACGACGTGATTGTAATCTATTTGTTGTACCCCAGTGACCTCTAAAAATACTATACTTATTAAATGCAGTCCACATTACTATCGAAGTTTTAATCAGCGGGATTTCTGACTAACAAGGGTTCGCGCATAGACAACATAGTTAACGTTAATGATTAATTAATATCAAATTGCTATTAACCTCGTGATTTGCTATTTCTCTGTATTTGTTTGAATAAAATATAATCGTTTCGTAATAACAGTTTCAAAAGAAATTTATTTTTAATTATGACCGATCCTCTTCCTTAAAATGTAAAGAAAGAAAGAAGACAAAGAAAAAATATTTATTTGCGAAATATCCCTCATATTTCGCAAATAAATATTTTCAAAGATGTTACAAAATTATTTAAGCGTTCCAACATATTCTACCAACTTGTGTTGTGCAAATATTTTAATAGGTTTTAATTACGTACATTAGTAATTTTAATTATTTATTTACTATTTACACTCAGTTTTTTGTAACAATTATATGATTGTTAATACAATCAATTTTTGGAATGTAAATTAATTTATCCCTATCTACCGTAAATTACCACCGTTTCCAAACCTAGCCAAACAGGAAAAGAAACGGCAAAACAAACTCCCCACAACCAATCATATTAAAAATTCTGCAAGAAAATAATTTGACCCCAATAATATGTTTTCTCTAAAAGCAAGTTTAATACCTTTTTTCGAAAACTATTTAATGAAAGTGATTTAAGATTATCAGGAATTAGGTAGTATATACGAATGGATATGCAAATGCAAAATGTTGAGTTTTTGGTTAGGCACATGCAGTTTCTCATTATCCCTAAAATGAGACAAACCTCGGACTTCAGCATTTATATGAAAAAAATGATGATGTGTTTTTACAAATACACATACAGCTAATATATATATTAGCTGTATGTGTATTTGTAAAAAAACACGGTATATTTGTAAAAAAAAAACAAGGTAAAGGTAATATTTTAAGTGACCTAAAAAGTGGCATGCATAAATGTAACTGATTGACCCTACATATCGCACGTATTCACTTCTTCTGAACTCTAAAGAGTATAGTTAATTCTACAGAATTCCCCCAAATAGGAATACCATACTGCAAAACGGAAGAATCATACCCGTGATAAAATAACAGCGATGCCTTTAATCCTGACACTTATCTTATTCTTCTTAGCACATATACAAACCTATCGGTTTTATTGTAAAATGAATCAATATGCTATTTCCAATTACAAAATTTATCGATTTTTATTCCTAGGAATTTAGTACAATCTACATTCTCAACAGTAGTACTATTTAAAATAACATCTATTTTTTAGTAGCTCTATAATGTGCTTGAAATTCAACCAATTTTTTCTTCGAAAGATTTATTTTTAGATTATTTTCATTTTACCATTCTGTCACTTTCATGTCGCTAATGTGATAGAAACTCACGTGTTGTAATCGGCTGTCACGCACCACGCACGCGTTTTATAATTTTTACATTTTTAATATAAGATATTATATTAAAAATAGACTTTTGAATGGACTTTCCGATTTGAATAATTCAAAAAGTAATCTCAAGGTATTGAAACAGTCTTGGATATGAAATTATTGATGTAGATAAGGGTTAAAATTAAGGTATGGATAACATGTTCTGAATATGACCACTATTTTTAATAACTTTTAAAATGTATAAAAGAAGTTATATTGCCCTAACTGTAATAGTTCGATATATGGCGTCGCGAACTTTTTTGTAGATATGACATACATACATATATATGGTAGGCAGAGAGTATAGAGTGCCAGACCTCACAATCCTGACATACCTCTCTAGCTTCCTTCACATTCATTCCCCATTTCATGCAAACCCGCCGGTCACAGATTTTCAGTAGTGCTCTCATTTCGACCGCATTTATCTTACTTTCATGCTCTTTCTGACATACCCAACTCTCGCTTCCATACAATAACGTTGGAATAAGCACAGAATTATGCAAAGCGAGTCTAGCTTTTTGACTCAAAACCTCGATTTGGAATAGCTTACTCAACGTTCCATTCACACTATTCCCTGCACTCACTCTCCTCTCTACATCCGCAGTATACCTTCCATCCCTGCTAAAAGCACAACAAAGATATACAATTTCATTCACTTGTTCCAGTACTACATCATCAACCAAAACTCTTACATCCATTCTGGCTACGTCTCTTTCAAACACCATTATTTTGGTTTTCATCGCATTCAAATGTAAGCCCCTTTCTTTACAATCTCCTTCCATAACTGTGACCAGTGTTTGCAGCTCAGATGGTGTAGAGCCCAAAAGTACAGCATCATCTGCATAAAGCAGGCAGTTCACCACTTGGTCACCCATACGCATTCCATCATAATGCCGTCAGATGCCTCCGCTATTTCCGAGTCATTTGAGTACTCGGATTTAGCGGCAGTGTCTTGGGCACATTTATACATATCTCAATAAAATTCACTTCACCGCTTAAACACGTCATGCGTGCTTGTAAGAATATCACCACTCTTAGACTTAATTCTATTCATTCTGGAGGCAGACGAACAACTCCGAGACTTCTTCACCTCCCTCCAAAAGAGTTTGGTGTTCATCTCGAAGCTGTTAGCCAACCTCTCTTCTAGCTTCATACTTTCCCTTTCGCGCTTCTTTAACTAAGTGTTTGGTCATATTAAGCTAACATGCCACATTGTCTAGCTAAGCTTTTTTCTTTCTTTCAACGAAGGCTTTTACCTCCTCATCACACCATGCGTCACCATTCATAGACTTGTGCATCTTTGCACTCCCACATACCTCTTTCGCAACATCAACCATACTATCTTTCAAAACATTCCAACAGTCATCCACGTCTAAGTCCGGTAGGCACACACTATTCAGCCTTTCTTGGACTTGACTCTCATACATGCTTCCTACACTCGGGTCTTGCAACTTTTCACTCTTAATCCTTTCAAGCCCTCCAAATGGAATAGGTACTCGCCAGTGCCTGCACTTCTTAAATAGACCCCTAAACCGGCTAGTAACCAAGTAGTGTTCCGTGTTAAGAATTGGGTCTCTGAAGGCTCTCGTGTCCGGAGTATACCGGAGACTACCAACCAAAATCAAATCTATCATATACTCATTTGATCATTCCTTCTCCTGTATGTATGTATGTCCTTATGCTATAACATTGTGTTAGACACAAGCAGATTTCTTTCTACACATAAATCTACAATATGCTTACCAGCATCATTCACTCTCTTATACAGAATCCCAAAACTTTTCCAGTTCATGAGTCAACGACGAGTTGACAGGAGCATTGGTCGCTACCACAAAAACTCGCGTTACTCCTAGCTTAAAACGGACCCAGAGCAGTCTCAGACCAATCAAACCATACTCTTTCAGGCCTGAGGCTAAGCGAGACGATAAAATGATACCTACCCCAGCGCTGGCGTGATCGCTCTGTGATACACCAGACCAAAGAGCTAACCTGCCACCGGGGAGATGAAAAGTATCACTACCCTTTCGCTTAGTCTCCGTAACACACAGTAAATCCAGGCATGTCTCATCATCATGTTACATCAATCAATTCATTCATCTTCGCTTCCATTCCCCCTCTCACATTCCACGTGCCTTTTTGACACTCTCCACTCCTCGATTCGCCTGTACGGGCCTAGCGTCATGGGTAGCGGCCCAAATCGCCGCATCTGTTTTTTTCGTACCGACGAGGGGGGATCGGTACGCGTCGCCTCCATTGATCGCCCTAACCCGCTCTGCGGTACTTTCTCGGGCCAGAATTGTAGTCCGATGGACTGGCAGGGATCGCGACGTGCACGCTTCTGGCCAATGACCCCCAACTGAATTTAATATCTCCTTTATTAAGTCGAAAAAGGATTTGTGTGACCAATGAACAATGTATAGATTGGCATCGCCAAGTGAAAAGTTAGGTATTGAAGAAAAGTATGAGAAGCATATCAAAGAAAAATATAAAAAGAAGTGACCGCTCTAATATTAACGAAACTAACATTTGCCCAAATGTTTATGATCTTGAAGCAGCAATGCCTTGCCCTAAAGGAGATGTTTCATATTTTTGTTATAGATCAAGACTTAATTGTTATAATTTTACCATTGTGGAATTAGCTCCTAAGATAAATGATATTAATAAACAGAAAAGGGACAGGAATTAGGGGTACATAAAGAAGTATAATGTAACTTTTGGAATGAGATACATTGTAATAAAGGGTAATCGAAATAGATTCATGCGTTTAGTTTAATTATTGTGGCTCGTTATTCAAACGTATTTAAGTAGGCAATCAGTTTCATAAGACTATATTTTATAGCAACTGCTGTATATAAAGAAGGCTGTTGATTTTTCAAGCTTCTTTTTAATACTTTATTAACTTTTATTTATAGTTATAAGGAATGCTGTAAAAAGTGAAACCAGTTGACTATAGAGTAATGAAAAGTTTTAATAAAGTGTATAGTGGATAAGTACAAGTGTTTACTACAAAAAAGTGTGTATACAATAGAATTCTACCAAGTGCCGACGATAACAAGTGTATATTCTAAAATCAATTTTACCTAAATCCGCATGCTCCACGTGTAAGGTGCTTGATTTCAATATTGTACTGATTATTACAAGTAACATAATTTTGTTTCAGGACTGATTGTTTATTTTATAATAAGTAAGGCCAAAACATGTAATATTTTTTATTAAAATGATAACTTGTTGTTGATTGTGATGAATACGTAACATAATTACGTACTCATCATTACCAACAATTCAAATATCATATCAGAAAACATCAGAAATGAATAGCCTCTTTTTTAAATGGTCTCTTTTTTTGATGTTATTAAGAAATAACCAGACTTAAAGTCAAATAAACCAAAAAATGTTAATTGTTTTCGGTAAATAAGTGACATCTTAATTATATCTAAAACTTAGCAAGAAATTAACAATTTCCTACGCTACGATTTATAAGAAAAATGTTGACATCAAATTGGTATCTGTAAGTATTATAATCAATCAATATAAAAAATAACCTATTCTTCGAATACACTTTTGGCGTTTACCAAAAAAAACAGGATTTTTGAATTAGGTCAGTACAATTCTAAAGGTGCGATATACTTTAACTTTTAAGCCAATTATTGGTATTCATAACTAGTTAAATTATTTTTTTATACAAGAGGAGGCAAACGAGCAAGTTGGTCGTCAACTGATGGAAAGTGATCACCGCTGCCCACGGATATCCGCAACACCAGGGGTATCAAAGACACATTGTCCACCTTTTAAGGAATTACAATGCTCTTTTCTTGAAGGTCCCTAAGTCATAGTCGTTTGGGAATACCACCCTCGGTAACTGAGTCCACAAAGGTGTTGTGCGAGGCAAAAAAATGTCTTCGGAATCGCAAAGTTGTAGATCGCCACGTATAAAGATGATGGGCATGATACTTTAAACTCTGTCGCGAAGTCCGAAGGTGGAAATCAGCAGCTAGAATTAAACCAAACAACTCCTCAGAACATTCCCCATGACAGATGCTTTAGAAAACATTGAGGGACTCAACATCTCTATGCAACGTCAAGGAATCAATCCGATTGGTAATTCCCCGGTCATTGACAATTCGAATGGCTCTACGTTGGACGCGGTCAAGTGGAAGGAGCTGGTACTGTGGAGCCCCTGCCCAGAGTTGAGAACAGCACTCCATATAAGGCCCAATTTGCGCTTTGTATAGTTGTAAGCGATAGGTCGGCTTGAAATACTTTCTCGCTTTACTGAGTAAACCAAGTTTTTTAGAGGCTAGTTTAGCTTTCTCCTTCAGATGACCACGAAATTTAACATCACTCTAAATGTCAACGACAATTATACCAATGCAGGCTGTGGTAGTTAGGGAAACGCTCTCAAATCAAGGAGATACGACGAAGGGAATCTTTTTGGCGGAAAACGTACAATTTTATGTATTGATAGGGTTAAATTGCACCCGATTTTGCTGGCCCCCAAACTAAATTTCAGACAGAAGATTGTCAACACAAGTTGGTTCCGGCTCTCAATGACATGTTCCCGAGATATATTATGCCGGCCAAAATATAAGGCTTCCCCAGTAGTGTCGTCTGCATAGCAATGAGTGTTAATAATTTATATGTCATTGATATGCAGAAGAAACAGAGTAGGAGAAATTACATAGCCTTGGGGAACACCAGAATTGACGAGCTTGGATTCCGAGCACATGCCGTCGACAACGACCTTGATGCTACGCTCCGACAAGAAACTAGTGACCCATTCGCATAATTTCTCAGGAAGACCGTAAGAAAGAAGCTTTGATAGAAGCACCTTGTGCCACATCCGATCAAAGGCTTTCGCTATGTCCAAACTGACAGCCAATGATTTTCCCTTACTTTTGACCGCTTGCGACTATCGGTGTGTTAAATAAATTAAAAGATCACCAGCCGAACGACCACGGCAAAAACCGTATTGACGGTCATTTAACAGCTGGTGCTCCTCTAGGTACCTTAAGAGCTGGCAGTTTGTTATGTATTCCATAACTTTGGAAAGCAAGGAAGTTATAGCTATAGGCCGGTAATTGGACGGATCCGAGTGGTCACCTTTTTTAGGGATCGGGTGTACTAAAGCGGTCTTCCATGAACTTGGTACAATGCCTGATGAATAGAAGAGCCGGAAGAGCCGCGTTAAAACCGGTGCTAGTTCGGGAGCACACACTTTGAGAACAATCGGAGGGATGCCATCGGGCCCACTCGACTTGTTGACATCCAATGAAATAAGTGTTCTACGCAATGAGCTCTGCAAAAACTTTATTTCTGGCATAGACACTTCACACCGCGGGATGGTCGGTGGCGTGTTTCCATGGTCATCTAAAGTAGAGTTAGAAACAAAAAGGGAGCCTAGGATTTCAGCTATATCTTTCGCATCATGAGCTAGCGAAGTATCAGGTGTAGAGATTGTAATGAAGGCTTCGCGAAATTTCCTAGGACAGCCTTGGCGAGAGACCAGAACGTTCTTATTCCCGAAGGTAAGCGGGCTAATTTCTCGCCAATTCTGTCAATGCGCTCAGACTTTGTTATTGCCAAGGAACTTTTTTGAAAGACCTAGAGGCTGAGTTATACTCCTTTTTAAGACAGCTGGTGTTTTCATCACAAGACTTTGCTGCTACGGCCCGGGCCTGGTGCATTTCCGCTTATGACTAAGAGCCATCTTACAGGGACGACTGAACCAAGGCTGGGATTTGCCACCAATGGGCACTAAGAGAACAGAATATAAAGTTCCATACCCTGCAGCACCATATCAGTGAAAGCATCAGCAACGATGTCTGGATGAACCTGCTAGAAGCAAATCTGCCTCCATGGATAAGATGCAAAAAAGATCGCATCCCGTCCCAATCTATGACCTTATAATTCCACACTCGACGTCGGCCCGATGGTTGTAATGGTACACAAGGTGTAATGGACACTGAACTCCGGATAAAGCAGTGGACGAAAGATCCAAGAGGGGCAGACTCAACAGAGACTTTAAAGTTCTCTGGATGAGAGGTCAGCAGAAGGTCTAACAGTAAAGGCGTATGATCCTTCCGGAACCACATCCGGAATTCACGTAGGTTAAACTAACCAGTTGCGTGAGATCGTAAAACAAGGAAAAGTCATGAACAGATCTTCCCGCATTATCCCACAAGCCAAAAATTTTAAATTTATAATTTTTAACAGTGTTTACCGTAAACTACCACCATTCTAAACCTAGCCAGACAGGAGAAGAAACTGCGGAACAAATTCCCCGGCAACCATAACTTCATTATATTTGGTTAATAATTATTATCTACAATTATTTTACTAAAAAATCTTATCTACAAGGAAATCCTTATACACTATAATTAAAATGTTTTCTCTAACAACAAGTCAAATACCTTTCATCGAAATCTTTTTAATGGAAGTGATTGAGATTATCAGAAATTTGGTTGTATATACGAACGGACACGCAGTAAACATTATTTTTATAAATATTAAGTTTTTGATATCAACTCAAATCGTAAATTGGTATAGGTGCAACATGAACGTTGAACATGACTTTTGTCTTGTCCAAGTTCATCTTAAGAGTCACCTGTTGGGAAACTCTATCGAGGTCACCAAGCATCTTGCACAAATCTTCCAGCGATTCCGCCATGACCACATTATCTTCTATGAATTGAAGGTGAGTTATGTACTCGCCGCTGACATTGATGACTAGTCTTTTCTGGAAAAATTCTAGAAGCTTGAAGACATCTTCCAGTGCAGCAGTGAACAGTTTCGGAGAAATATCGTCTTCCTGTCTCACACCTTTCTGCAACTGAATCGGCTTCGATCTCTGATCCTGTAGTCGGACTGAGATAGTGGCTTTTTCGTACAAACACCTAAATACTTCGATGTATCGTTAGTCGATGCGGCACCGCTGTAATGACTGAAGCACGGCCCATGTCTCAACCAAATCGAAGACTTTCTCGTAGTTCAATAACGCTAAACATAATGGCCGATTATACGCCTGAGATTTCTGTATAATATAGCGCAGCGTATGAAAGTGGTCTACGCTGCTAAAGTCGTTACGGAACCCGGTTTGTTCGGGAGGTTCGAAATCGTCCAACCTGCGTGATAGTCGGTTCGTGATGTCCCTTGAAAACAACCTGTAAACGTAACTCAGAAGCGAGATGGGTCTATAATGTTTCAATAAGGTTTTGTCACCTTTCTTGAAAAAGAGAACTACCACACCTCTGGTCTACGCTTCTGGAACACTACCTTCGAGGATGACGGAATTAAATAGCTTCTAGAGGACCTTAAGTACTAGCATTCCACCCACTCTTAGCAGCTCAGCAGTATTTCTATTCATATTTTTAAAGAAAGAAACACTTGTACTGATTTACTTATCACTTATAATTTATTACTTTGTAATTAGTAGCCTACCGGTTTCGCTTATACAGCATCATCAGGGCTAAAACTTAACTTACTTGGAGTTTAAGTTTAAAATATCAAATATAGTATTTCTATTGTCCCCCGGCGCTTTATTGTTCTTCAGTTGTTTTAGGGCCATCCGAATCTCGTACAGGCTGACGTCTGGGATGTCTTCGGTGTAATGTCAGGTGTGTTTGGCTCTGGGGTACTTAACCAAACAAACAATTGGTCGTATTGAACTGTACAGCTGTCCATAGAACTTCTCGAGGTAGGCTTAGCTTAATAAAAAAATAGCAAATTTCTGAACTGAACTTGGCTTTTCCAGAAATAGATGGCTATTTATTTTCATTTATGTATTATAATATTCAAATATATGGGCATTACATGGTTAGCTCACACAAGCTGCAAGTGCAGTTGTGAATATTGTTTTGGTATTCGACTCCATATGTTGATTGTTAAATACAATAGACACCACATAGCTACAAAAATAGCCATGTTTGGACCCACTATGATAATTATTGTTGTTTGTCTTGAACCTTTATATTTGTCATTATCATAGTTGCTAACATCAGATAAATGGGAGTTGTTTTATCAGTTGTTAACTAAAAAATATAATAAAGTACACTTACCGAACATACTATAGCAACTTTTAAAAAAATCGGGTGCTAAGGCGCTGGCCAGTCCCAGCAGCCCTTGCGGCACCTCCGTGGATAGGAACAAGCCGAGCACTGCCAGTAACATCCGCGTCGTGCGGTCGGTGCGGCTAGAGCGCCGCACGGCAGACTCGTCGGTCAGGTACTGCTTCTCAGCCTGCAACCATTTTCAATGTTTCATTTGTTCATTCATTCGTCTTTGTTTCACTAAATTGGGTTGAATAGGAATCGATAAATTTGAATTACTGTTTTTAACGTACTGAAAATTGTATGAGAATTGCACAGTAACATTATAAAATAAATATGGAAACAGTCCGATATTTTGAAATTTTTCTATGTGATAGATATTGTACGGTTTGACCCGTACATGTTTTGCGAACGCGGCAATCTTTAATTGCCGCGTATCATTTAACTTACATTTTAAATCACTTATTACTTTGAAACCAATTTAGTGCGATAATAACCACGGATGAGAAAGCATTTGTCAATATATACTTAACTTGAGTACCTTTAATTCCAATATATAACTTTCTTTATTTTTGAACATCCTTCTAACTTCCGTCTCGCACTCCTGATTTACTACAGAACATAGAAAAAAATCACTATACTTCTAAATTTTTTTGGTCCTTCGATGGTTAAGTGAATATTAGTGCTTTGTACCCTTTACATAGTAGCGAATCGGTTCGTCTGGCCTCCCACAAGCGGGTTTCACCAGTTGAATTGAGAAGGCGCATATACTGTGTATTGAGTGCACGAGTACTGATTTCTACAATCGACCAAGAGCAATATGGATAAACTGGAACTACAGTCAACTTGCTTCGAAAATATTAAAACCTTGTGTGTCAACTATCGCAAGGATTCTACAAAACAAACGTTTGTCGTCGCTCGAAAGTCAGTGGCAGGACTTCGATACGAGGCATTCTTTGTTGGTGCTGGAACTTGAAGATAAAAATATCAAGTACTTCATTGATGACATTTATGGCAAAACAAAAGAACTGTTCTTAACGACTCAAGCGGATATTATGAACCGATTAAAAACATAGAAAAACATACTCATACTGTGAAGTTCAACTTAACTGGGATCTTATCCAAGGATAACGCCTCTGATAATGTTCAACAACTACTTAACAAACAAGAATGTAACTTTAATGCTATACATCGCATTATGTCAAAAATTGGCCTTTCCGTTCCGCTGGAAAAGTGGGAGTTAGATGACAGCTTGTCCACGTTGAAAACCAAATGGGACCTAATCGACAAGCTTCATTGGGTAATTGACTTTAATTTAAAAGGGAATAATGATCATTACTATAAAATATTTTTTGACATTGAGGAGAAATACGACGAACTCAAGAAGAAAATACAATCGAAAATCTGGTCTTCTGCTCACCACTGTTTTACGAAGAACAACACACATTCAACTGCTTATCCACTAACTGAGGACACTGAGCTTAAAGTAATACAACGGATGGAGGGCTCTAGTAAAATCAATGACGTTTGGGACGAGGCTCGAGCAGAGACATCGCGGCGAGACTTCAACACCGGACATAAAAACGTAGCTTTTAATTTTGATTGATTTTTTGCTTTGTAATGACAAATTCTGTCTCTTGTGTTAGGTATTTTTTTACTTTCTTTTTCTGGCGTTGCCAACCGCTACGGTTTGACCCGTGCATGTTTTGCGAACGCGACAATCTTTAATTGCCGCGTATCATTTAACTTACATTTTAATTCACTTATTACTTTGAAACCAATTTAGTGCGATAATAACCACGAACGAGAAATCATTTGCCAATATATACTTAGCTTGAGTAAATTAAATTCCAATATATAACTTTCTTTAATTTTGAACATCCTTCTAACTTCCGTCTCGCACTCCTGACTTACTACAGAATATAGAAAAAAATTACTATACTTTTACAGATATATTATGTTACGATACTATAACAAGAAGTATACAATGATATTATAGTGTACAGTTGCTTCTAGTTGGATCCACTTGTGTAATTCATCCCCTAGAAAAATGTAATTTAACAATTTTTCTTAAAAACTTTTGTGAATGAAAAGAGATATATCATTCATTCACCGACTATCTTCAGAAAACCCTTCGCGATGGGGTGCCTTGAACCCGAACAACACTGGCTCGTCTGTAGAATGTTTTCATCGCAAAGAAATCGGGAAAGGTTCAACTTTGACTTATTTCATCACCCTGCTGTATTTATTTGGGCAGAATCTTTTTCATGTAAATTGTATTATTGTTTGCATGAATTACTTTGCCTCATTAAATTAGTTATTCATATTTTTGATTTTAATGATATTTACCTTTTTACTGTTTAGGGATTATTGAAGCAGAATCAGTTTTTTTGTTAACTTGTGCAATACAAAAAAGCACGTTGTGGATATTGTCATACACAATCAAAGTTGCGGCGACATACTATGAAAATAAATTAACATTTTTTTTACATATCCATGTATATTTTGTTTCAAAACACCGATGATGCTTCATAAAGTACACTTATATCACACCAAAAACATTTCATGTAAATTGTCGCAAAGACGACCAAATAATGTTTGCCCTGTGAAAAAGATATCAGATATCATGTAAAGCCAAGAGCTTCCTACCGTTCCCCCGAATCATTAAGCTTAGGTGTAACAAATTTTTAAATCAAATGTATTGTAAACATGTACAACTTTTATTTAAAAAGTACCTAAAACAAAATTGATTACATAAGACATTTTAAAATACCTTCAGGATCTTATCGTACGTAGTTGTGTGCACTACAAATGTTGTGTTTGTTGCGAAAGTTATCTAAGAATATCGGTCAGAGAGTCATTTTCAAGAGACCGAAAGGCAATTCTAAGGGCTAATAATCTAAGAGGTGATCAAGTTAAGGTTACGACTTACGACAGAAGTGAAGCGATTCGGCACTCCCCGACCAGTCACCGACAGACCAGGAAGTAAAATGAAAAGAAGTGTAGGAAAGTATTGTATTAGACGAGTAAAGGTTCTGTAGATTTTTAAGTGTCACAAATTCAGAAGTAATGAGTGGTTGGAAATTTATAAATAGAATATGGATAATTAAAAAAGTAAGTCACAACTATGGAGTCATAATAGAAAGAGGCCTAGAAAAAACTTTGTTAAAAGATAATAATTACAGGATGTATTAATACGGAAGTTATAAGCGTAAGAGACTGAATTCACGGAGAGATTATTACCCGCGCCCGCGGCGGTTGCGGTTCTGCGATTTTATTTCAAACCTCACAAGACCGGTAATTTTTGCAGTCCCGTAGCCACTATGGTTGAAATTATCGCCCGCAAACTTAGCGATTGATGATTGCGCGGCCGGCGGTTGCGGTTAAATAATCAGTACAAATAGTACAAAATGGTCACCCGCCAAGCGATCGCAGAGCGCGCGGTTGCAACTCGCCAAGAGAACTCTACGTTTTATCGATAGCACGATTCTTGAACTGTTGAAAGTATGGTTACTATTTTTGCCCATTAAGAGCACAACTTCATCCAAAATGTGTATAGGTGATCATATGTTACTTTTCAAAAGTAAATGTAAATTTTTTTCATGAATTTAAACATACGAGTATAAAAAAAATGTCGAAAGATCATTGCTCCAGTTAGACGGCTTTGAATAAACTTAATATATATAAATTGCTGCAACCTAGTTTATCATAGTAATACAATCCGGAGTAGAAACTGTAATGAGAACCAGCCAATTCTGTGCAGAGTTACTTTAAAGGTCTAATGATGAGAAACGCCAGTATTCATACGGTTTAAGTGAAACTGCGGGATAAGCGACAAAGAAAAGTAAATCATGAAATAGGCGAACCTTCTAGAAGAAAAACACTCAACTTGAAACTAAAACCAAGAAAAAGGACTAAACAAAAACGACGGGTTGCATTTCGGGTGTTCCGGCAGAAGTGAAAACTTGAATATTAACGTTGTGCATTTTTGATATTTTGGAATAGTTAGGGAATAATTTTGCACAAATTGCTTGAATTATCAGTATGAAATTACTAAAATTTATGTGGTAGAATACAATATTCATTTATTGCGCTATCGCACACAAACATGACAACACGAACATTCGCGCAAGAGCCCTGTGCCAACATGACAACACGAACATTTGCGCAAGCGCCCTGTGCTGTCTTACGAATTTTTGTCTTACGAATCAGTTCACGTATACTGACGCGAGTTTAGAAGTTTTTACCCATTCCAAAAAAAGTGCGCAACGCCGTTAAAGAAGCGTTATCATGGTGTAGGAGAATGCGGCTTTTGGGTCGTCTTTCGCGAACTTTTTCTAACATCCTGGGCAAACAAATGGTAGAACACCACTCGGTATTAACACTCTTTTGATCTTCAAAACGAATTGTACAGATCGCCCCCAGAATGTACAGATACGGGTCCCCCGTAGGCCGGACAAAAACGCGATCAAATTTTTACAAACGTTCTCGCCTGTCTCACTTTTGTCAGCCTGTTCTCATTTTCAAACACCCATTCACAAGATTACTGATTTTTTTCGGGTTCAAAACAACAAATCCTCGTTTCGTCTCCTGTGACAATGTCATAAACAGCATCAGAATGTCCGTGGTCGTACTTCAGTAACATCTGTGAGCACCATTCCACGCGAGCCCGCTTCTGCTTCGCTGTCAATTCATGACAACGTTTAAAAAACAAAGTTTCCGAATTTTTAATTCTTCGTGTAAAATTTTCTGAATTTAGCTCATACCAATCCCAAATAGTTCTCGAATTGTCTTATAGGTAATCCAGGGATTTTCTTCAATTACCCGCTTAACAGTAGCCGCTTTATTTTCGTTACGGCAGTTGAAGGTCGGGCGACCTTTATGAAATTTGTCATGTAAAGAAACTCGACCTCTCTCAAATTTAGTTAACCAACGCTTGACGGCGCTCAAACAATGTGTTTCTCTCCCATATGCATATTGAAGACGAACAGCACAGTCTTGGGAAGAAAGAGAACTTTTAAAATCATAAAAAATCGTCACTCTAAAATCTTTTCGACTTAATTCCATTTTCGTTTCGTACGTAGAACTTTGATGTGTAATAAAAAAAAACAATTGACAAATTATTTCCCAACCAACTGTTTTTTTATTACTAAGAAGGTTGCAACGTTTTAAGAAAGAAAGAAGAAAGAAAATTATTTATTTGCGAAATATGTGTGTAAATGAGATGTTACAAAAATATTTAAGTATATCAACATATTCTACCATATTTTGTACTTTGTACTCTAAAGATTCTAATTAAATGTACAGAATTTCTCCAATACCATGTTGCAAAACCGAAGAAACATACCTATGATAAGCTAAGAGAGATACATCGAAGCCTACTACTTCTCTTATTCTTCTCAATACATATACAAACCTATCAGTTTTATTGCATAGAGAGTCAATATGTGATTTGCAATATTTATAAATTTTAACTCCCAAGAAGTTGGTAAAATCTACATTATCTATAGAAGTATTATTTAAAAATATGTGTATTTTTTTAGTTTCTCTATAGTATGCTTGAAATTCGACTAATTTCGTTTTTTTGAGATTTATTTTAAGATAATGCTTATAAAACCATTTTGCCACTTTATTTAAAGTTACAGCCGTTTCTTTAACCAAATCACTTTTATTCTTACAGCTACCCTTCTCATCACGTGTTAGAATAAAATCATCGGCTTGTAAGACAGAATCATGGTTGATAGCATCAAGCAGACCATTTGTGTTAATTAAAAAAAAGTAATAGGCCCAAAACGCTACCTTGTACACCGCAGTCATTAAAAAGAAAATTTGAAGTGTAGACCTTTTTGCGGTTACCATTTAGTCTTGATATTTCAACACACTGTTTTCTATTTTCTAAATAGCTTCAAAACCATTCTAACGATTTACCTGTAATGCCATATCTCTCAAGTTTTGTTAACAAAATTGCATGTGAAACAAAATCAAATGCTTTGCTCATGTCTAAAAATACAGTAAGTAGAAGATACTTCATGCTATTAATACATTCGATATTGACAGCTCGAGTGTTTCCAGTTCAGTTAAGAATATGACAAATAGCTCCAATTAGCTAGAAGTGCAAAACTTTTAGTGTGTCCCATGTATCGTAAAATTGGAAAATTCCACCCTGGGTATGAGTACTAAGTAAGCAAACAAAGTGCAAACACGGTAACGCAGCGTTTCGACAATTATCGCATTATTAAAATATCAGACAGTATATTAAAAGGCTTATGCTAAGCGGTTGGGTAATTACAAACTACACAGTGCCATCTCTTGATAGTAAGGTACAACTATTTTAGATTATGGTGTTACGGTTAAAGACCTATTAAATAAAACTGTTTACTAGATATAGTTTATCGTCGTATTGTACGTCATTTATATATTTGAGTTTAATTTAATCAACCGGCTCACTAACAACAGAGCGCTAACAATTCTTCATGAAACGTAAACGGCAACCACTGAATATGAATTATGAACTGAAGGAACTTTTACACTATGTAACTTGCTGTTACGGAACTCTTTATGGACGAATCCGACTCGTACTTGGCCGCTTTTTATTTTAATATGGTGTTTATTAAATTTATTCTGGTATCTATAAAAGTATTTCCATGTATTGTAAACGTTGACTATCTCCCATAACACTTTTTTTTATGATATTCGAAGTCAATCAAGCAGACGGATTTAGACGCCTACACACGACAAAGGTGGTAATGGTGCCTTGGCCAACCTGAGGCTGGAATGTTAGGCTTCGAGCAAAACTAAATTTACCGGCTATCCTATTCTGCGAACCGGAACACGTCAACGCAAACACTGACGTTGTGGTGGCAGAAACAGGTAAGACGGTGCTACCAATCCGGGCGAGTCGCTGCGAAACTCTATAACCTAGTCAGATGTCATAGTGTTAGTGACGGTAGGCTTATGCTCGCCTTTTACGAGCTGCCTGGCAGGAAAGCAGGTGGTCTATTCTGTATCCTAGCCGTCACATGGTCTTACTTTAGCGAGTTTTTGTCAAGCAAAACGCAGGTTATTGATAAAAAATAGTAATTGTGCATAAATGATAGTACTTTCATAGTGATAATTAAAGCAAATTCGTGCAAAATTATTCCCTAACCATTCCAAAATATCAAAAATGCACACACCATTAATATTCAAGTTTTCACTTCTGCCGGCACTCCCGGAGTGCAATCTGTCGTTTTTGTTTAGTCTTTTTCTTGGTTTTAGCTTCAAACTGAGTGTTGTTCTTCTAGAAGGTTCGCCTATTTCATGATTTACTTTTCTTTGTCGCTTATCTCGCAGTTTAACTTAAACCGTATTAATATTTTTTAATTAAATACATTATATCGATGGCTAACGGCCAAAAGGGGCTAAGCGACATTTTTTTTAAATAGACTTATTTATATGTTTAGAATCGTCTTTTATTTCTGCGCTGATTGGTCTAAGTTCTACCACGAACTTTTTGGCGTTTAGGCGATAGAAAAACAGGTGTTTCAGATTAAATTTATTGTTACAAATGACAGTTATTTCAGTGAATGTCCTTTAAATGGTGTCTGGGTAAAAATAAAAATTTTAATATTTGCCAATTACGCTATTTAGGCTTACTGTTAAATTTTCGAAATTAAGCGTTACCCGATTTTGGCTGAAGGAATATATTTGTTCTGAATACGTTAGTACATTTTTCCACGTATCACGGTTCATTAAAAATCCGTTTAAGACGAAACGGTCGTATTTCTAAAAGTAGTAGTTGTTATTTAATCCTTTTTTCGAGTAATTATGAAGTATCTTTAACGATTAGAACTATTTTTTTATATCGTCATATTATTTATCAATGGCACTTAATCTATAAGATGTCATTTTACATATGTCGCATAGCCTATTTTTCGGTCCCAATATGTTACAATAAGGTGGTAAGATAAAAAAGTAAAACTAAAATAACTATTACACCGATTCTTTTGGTATGAGATTGGTGCTTAGCTAGTGCGACAGTAACAAAACATATCGGTTACCTCTTGCATTCATGCAAACGAGTGTTGCTCAAGCTCCACGAACTCGCGTGATTCATTTTGCCACGCAATTTTGTTCATTTCAGCAGTGAAAATGATAAGTATATAAATTATTTTATTCTATTTATAATTTTTTATTTATTTAGCAGTATATAATATAATTTGAAATCATATATTAGACGGTATAATTACCAACTGTATATTGTTTAGGTTATACAAAGTAAAAACACTTTACATTCCCATACATATCTCTGGTCTTATAATGGGATGATTTCTCAAATCACATTATCCAGGCAAAGTCCAGCATGGTAACCATTGCAAAAAAACAGTGGTATTAATTAGTTTCAAAGTAAAACACGGATACTGAAACTGTCGAGACCTGAATTACTAGCGAATAGTTATTTGATAAATAAATAATAGTAAATAAATATCCCTGGACTATCAGATACACAATTTGAATCTAAACCCAAAGTAAGCAAATTATATGCCTGTGTTATGGATGCTAGTCAACCATTCTAATACATAGAAATACTTAAAAATATACTAATTCTATAAACACCCAGAACTTAATTTAAAAAAAACTTAATTTTGAAGTCCCAGAACAAGAGGAAATTAAAGAGGATAATCCAATTTTTAAGCTCTAAACTATACTTACAATAGTTCCATTCACAGCCTATTAATCACCAGCAAAAACTGACTTGATAAATGTCAACTTACCACAAAATATTTATTTACCTGATTACAATTCTCATCTTAACCTTATTGATATTACCCATTAGATCCAATTTCAATTTTTTGCATTGAGGCAGATCCTTTATTTTCTACCAGTTCCAGTGCCGTATTGTAAATTACCAATAAACAGTACCTAGTATACTAGACAAAAATGTAATACGAAAGAAGTAAACAATATTTTGACGTTTTATCAGACGATGAAAACTTCAAAGCTATTTTTGCGGATGCTATTGATTCAGATATACATAGGTATGCACGGAATCGTTTGATTCTCGTGGGAGAGAACATGTAACCAGTACGAAATTAACAAAAGTATTAGAAAAAAGGTATAAAAATATCAAAGAAAATCTCAAAGATGGCGATATTGAGTGAATAATTCTGCCCCCGATAGCTAAAAATACTTATCTAACGAAAAGTAAAAACGAAGAAATAAATATTTTAATAAATGAAACAGGAAATTTCTTGCTGTCTTCTAGATAATTAAAATATCTACGTATTCAAAACGTGAAAGTAATGCCTACTAACTAGGCTTTTATTTGGTTTTATAATACTATGAATTTATTAAATTAATGTAATAAAAATAACGAAAAAACTGTTGCATCTTCGCCTAAAAATAATGAAAAATAGAATACACTTAAGTGAACAGACGTAAATGGCTATATACGTCTTTTTCATTTCAAACACTATTAGTTGTACTTTTCCTCTAAGTATTTCGTCTATTTATCCAGAATATTATTTTAACAGAAATGGAAGCAAATAGGTATTTCCGCCTTTTTTTAAAGAAATAAAAGCTATTTAGTAAATAAATAGGGCACAAGTGGTTAGATGCAGTCGTTTTTCTTAATGTAAAAGCGGTTTTTAATTAGCTCATTACACGCAAATGATATTTTTGAGTCTTTTTATTTTATTCTTAGAAATATGGACAAATATGCGCCTTTTTTATTACTGAACTTAAAATGAAACTACTAAGTATTAGGGCATGATTTTCATAAATGTGACTTTTCAATTAAGTTCTAAATAAATCGTCTTTTCATCTTCGATCGGGTGTAAAAAAGTGTACAGAAGCGCCCTATTTTGTTATGCTAAAACCGCACAGGAAGTAGTTAGCAATATATTAAAATTACAGACAAATGCGCATTTTTATTCTGATTCCGGCAATCTAAATAACAAAAATTTTGAAAAAGTGTTAGATGCATCTTTTTTACTATCGGGACTTTAATGAGTTCGTCTTCGATCTCCTGTGACGACATTTTGTCTTAATTTAGTTAAGTTTAATCGTGTTTATTTGTTTTAAAAATTTAACGTTTTTATAGTTTTGTAATACAAAGTTAAATTATTAGTTTCTAAAGAGATTAAAGAATAATTTGCCAAATTTCGCGTTCATATTTTATTAATTAGTAACTTTTGAACGACGTAAACCTACATCGTTTTCTAGTTAGTACATTTTTTCTGGTAATAAGGCGTAAGTCAATAACCGGTTATATCATTTCGGCGCTCTTTAAGGAATATAAAAAAATAAGTATGCCTTTTTTCTTAAAAGCAAATGAAAACAAATCTGCACATAAAATGTTTAGGCTGGAATTGAATGACTCAGTTTTTTCATGTACGTTACTTATGTTCTTCATTTTGAGGGTAAGCGACAGTAAATGGCTGTTAATGGGATTTTTTTATAAAATTAATAATGTCATATATAAAACCACATCATGGTTACACTTCGAAGTCTTTCGGTGAAATAGTTTATTTTATAATTTTTTTTCTCTTTTTTTGATATGAAACATCTATAGGCGCACGTAAAACAGATTTCTGGCATGGCGACACACGCCGTGGCGATGCATCGCCACGTTATATGATGGTATATATATACAGTCTATATGCAGTAATTTATACGGTCTGGCGACGCATCGCCATAAACAATCGATTGTACGATTCTCTCCTATCGTAGCTAATATTTTATTTTATCATTATGACATATTTAGTTCCTACCACAATCTGTTATTTTTTGCATATTACTTTTACAAAATAATGTCGATGTTTCACATCTGCCAAGCGTCCCGTGACGATTCATTTTTTTTTAACTTAAAACTACACTCCTGTAAATTTTTGGAAAGTGGCGGTTAGCCCTTTTTGGCCGTCAACCATCGATATGCACCCATTTCCATTTCATTTATTTAAGCATCGATTTAGAGAGCTCTCATGTTCTATGCAATCCTACCTCCAGGCTTGCAATGCACCATTCCTACATTTTGCTCTCTGCGGCAAATTTGTTTTGTTACTAATTTTTGTTATGATTTAATTTATCAGGCAGACTTGTAAATGTGCTAAGTAAAATCAGCTTATTTAACCCTTAACATGGCAAGACATGAAAAAATGTAGCTAGGCTATGACCTTATTTGTTTAAGCGATAGTTAATAAACAAAAAATAATACATTAGAGAAAAAAAGGAAACTAACTTCCTGAAAACAGGTTTTTCAGGATGTCCGATGAAACGGACATTACCAAGAACCGTACAGCTTTAAAATTGAGAATCAGAAAAAAATTAAGTCGTTTAATAAATACAATTTTAAGACACATTTTATTGTAACATTGTAACACAAAATATGAGAAATAAAAAGAACACAATATTTTCTTTAACTATAACGAAATAAAACGATAATTCTTCACTATTAAACTTTATATTTAAAATTAAATTATTTATTATTTAATCAACATATTATTGAGTGCCATGTCTAACCACCCTAAGCACCCAAAGTGCTAGGATCGTATCGGCCTTATCCAAGCCACCCATGCCATTGCATGAGGGTAAGAGACTGGTTGTTTGTTTGTCGTACCGCAGACCAGATCTGAGACCAGTTTTTTATTATCATGTATTGCGACTTTAGCCGTAAACTTTTGGCATTTCAATTGGAAAATCATTTGCTGCAGCTTTCTCTCACGGGGTTGTGGTGTGATGAGAGCACTGACATTTGTCTTTGCAATCATTTTTGTCTGTCTCGTAACAATTTTCGAATATGTACTCAGCGTTAATATTGATTGCACTGAAGGTGAATTACAAGTTTGTTGGCGAGGACCAGAGTTAAAAGAATTACTGGATGGGGAGCTAGATGTTAGATTATAATTAGGTTGAATCACTATATTATGAACTAGAATTTTTGAACTTGAATTCGAAATTTTCTGTTAATATGTCCATCATATCTGACATCCACGGAGAAAGAGACCTGGCTGAAGAAGTGTCAGATTGTGGCAAGGCAGATGTACCATCTGCTGCTAATAAAACGTCGTCATTATTATCTGACACCAATCGCCATGATCCTTCATGTAAGTCATGAACTTCTTTTCGCTATTTTGAACTAAAATAACAAATAAGGTATTTAATTTTCGAATTAAAGGTAAAAAGTTCTATATAGGTGCTAATTAATAAAAAAAAAACACTATGGCAATATCCGTTTTTTGGAACATACGAAACGATTCTTTGTTAGCTATATCATCGGCAATGTCACAAAAAACGGACCAGCTTTATATCGTATATTTTGACTTCAAATTATTTGAAACTCACGGCTCTTGAATTTTAAATAAGTCCCAATTAAATAAAAAAAGATATACTTACTTCGTATTTCATTAAAGCGCGAGTTTGTTCAACAACCCCTTCATTAATCAAACATAAGTTATTTTCTCAAACACTCATTATGTTTGCGAAATCGTCAATTTTATTCTCGTCATATCTTTACTTTATGAAGTCCTGCTGAAGATTAACTTATTTTGTTCTGAGCGGGATAAACAAAATATCTGGAAACTGATCAAGTGTGTATTATTTGTTACCCGTAGCTTTGTCTGCCTTTTTATTTACCACGACCGACCGACTGACGAGCCGACTTCGAAATTTTCACCACCTGTAGGGTTACTCTCGATGCTCGATTCATGCAATATTTGCAATTAGAATCGAGTATGTCAGTTTAGGTACTCTTGAACACAATACTGGCGAATTATAAACATTTAATTGATAGTAAATAATAAATATTTTATCGGATTCTTTGAATTTGTTTGTAACTAAATGTCAGTAATCGGCCAATACAGAGTTCAAAAGTACCTAAAATCATAAAGACGATACCAATTCGAATCATATATAAATTAAATTTGTATGCAACAAAATAATGTGTGGTTTACTGAAGTAGTATTATTCTGAGACAAATAATTGATTCAACGAATGAACTTCTACAATTGTTAGAAAGTTAATTACTTTTATAGCCTATGTTTGATCCCGGATGTTCAAGCCAAATTTCCTGAAACCGTAATAATAATAGTTTGTCGGTCGACAAACTTTCTCGTTTACGTAATTAGTATGGTTGGGATTAAAATTGATATATAATAAACTCAAAGAGAATTAGCAAGTAGCAAGAGAATTATATTTTTTAAGTTGGATGATACCCTGACTTTCGCAAAAAAAAACCTGTTATAGCTAATTCTGTAGTTGTCCATAAATTTGATTATGACCTGTGGGTGAGGTCAACGGCTCCACGGATTTTCTTATTAAAAGCTTTTATTTAACTTGCAATGGTATGTTAGTTAGGGTGTAATCTTTGAACTCAATTTTGAAGTAGATATATTCAACCGATTGAGCTGAAATTTTGTATACACGTTTAGTTTGGATGACAATGCACGATAACATACGTGACGTTATTCTAAATCTAATATGGTGGACTATCCAACATGGCGAAATACTTATTTTTAATGCACTTCTATAATTTGGTTATCAAATGAAAGGGCTCGTTGAGAGCAACTCAAAAATTAATGTGACGTCATTCTAAATCCAATATGGCGGACCATCCAAGATGACGAAATAGTTATTTTATCCACTTCTACAATATGGATATCAAATGAAAGGACTTGTTGAGGTCAACTAGAAAAATAATGTAACGAGTGTTACGTTACAAAGTGGTTGAAAAATAAAATAAACAGACGTTGATTAAGACTAAGAATCCCATATACAAGAAAATTGAAAAAAAAATTCACTTAGCCAGTTGAACGAAAATTGATGGGACCAGGAGATGGGAAAAGTATACTTTTTATTAGTTCGACTGTGAGGAAACTAGGAAAAACAACATTTTCATTTTTCCCATACAAATTTAATGGGTGAAACGGGTGTTTCGCGGGAACAGCTAGGTAAATATGAAAACAAAATAAAAAAACCGTAAAAACCCACAACGGTTAAAACGAAATTGAAAAAGTCTAAAAAAGCTTATGGTAGTTAGGGTTAAACCTAATTATATCTTAAAATTTTGTTCAAATATTAAAACACAATAATATGTTATAAATCTTAATAATAAATTTGTATAATTTTAAAAATATTTGCTCGCCACAATGTGGTAGAATTTTTTGGTATGAACAAATATCTTTTGTAACAGCTTTTAACACATATTTTCAACAAATAATTTTTTTTTTGATTTTTCAAATATTTGAACTAGTTATAAATATAAATAATTGGCTTAAAAGATAAAGTGTATGTAATTCAATAATATTTTATTTATTTTTTTAATTTATGAAATATTTGCACACCAAAATAAGGTAGGATATTAAGTTGATGTACTTAAATATTTTTGTTACATCTCGATTAAACATGTATTCAGCAAATAAATAATTTGCTTTCTTGTTTTTTTTTCTAAAATAATTTCAAAACCTCCGGCTTAAATAAGTTGATTAGACCTCTTACAGAGTTACACACGTGAATAACAGAGCGCCTGCAAGCGCACCTGCTACTGCACGTGGTGTTTACTTGAAACCTTTGAATGCCAATCTATATTGCGCTAGTTGCTACGTCAACTATACTTATAACCACAGTATCTAAGCCACGCATACGACCTTGCGACACGGCCATCCTGCAAGACACACGTCCCTGTGTGTCAGCCTGTTAAACTAGATAAAATCAACACGCTCGGCCTCTCCTGACAAACTTAAACTATGACCTAGTAAACTAATTTGTAAGAAAGTTTAAAAAAAGTTCTAAACTTTTTTAGTGCCCATCTTACCGGCCACAACTAATACTCAAGTGCTGCACTCCCTCTACTCATACTCACAACTCATCATGTCTATTAGACATCAAAGCAACAGTAATATTTTCACAATGTCATGATACAAAGCTACACAGTAACCCTAAGTTGCATATTCAAGATTCATTCACTTCCAAATCACTCCTGACTTTATACTTTCTCATAAAACGATAGTTACCAGAATTGACTACATCCCACGAGCTCACATACCATTTTTTCTACCAGACAGATTTATTTCTCTTGTCACACATCAATCATCAGTATCTCCACTCTATAACATTCTGATTACGTCACAATCACCAACACTCAAAAACGACTTTCATAACGTATTATGTCAGAACCATTCAACCAAACTAACCACATTAATGCCAGATTTGATATTTATTGTAATTGTCATACACACTATAACTTGTATGGCACACAGCAAGTAGCATTTTTTGATAAATAAAATTATTTACATTATTAAATTTTTGCTCATTGTTTTTAACCTGAGTGAATAGTTGATTAACCGATGTTCGTTAACGCACTATACAACAATTAAATTACAGTCTTATTAAACAATGAATCAAGTCTTTATCATGAACAGCATTCCGTCATCTGACCAACTTCGTTTCGTTACTATTACCTAAATCGAGCAATAATAACTCATGCCACTTCCATTAAATGACGATAACCTTGCCGCCTCCAAGTTGTTGCTGTTGCCTAAATCGAGCAATAGCAACAGCTCATGCCACCTACATCGAGTGACGAAACCTTTGCCACCTCCATCGAGTGACGATAACCTTTCCACCTCTAAGTCGTTACTATTACCTAAATCGAACAATAGCAACTCATGCCACCTACATCGAGTAACGAAACCCTTGCCACCTCCATCGAGTGACGATAACCTTTCCACCTCTAAGTCGTTACTATTACCTAAATCGAACAATAGCAACTCATGCCACCTACATCGAGTGACGATAACCTTGCCACCTCCTTCGAGTGACGATAACCATTTCACCTCTTTTTAGTGGCGGTAACTTTATCACCACTTGATTCGTTACAGAGCTTAGCAAACGATACCAAATACTGTTCACTAATCTTACACAACAGCGCAAAAAAGAATAACTTTAGTCGGTTTTATCGTGGTCGTTCGACCCTGTACTTTCCGTTCTACCGTTATCAATTAAAGCAATATCATTATTTTGTACGTTTCTTAAAAGCCAATTAATAAACATTAAACAACACACATCGATCGCTTTATCCAGGCTTCACTACAGTTTTGTTGAGCCCTGATCATTTTTTCAAAAGTACCCACAATGTCCACATGCTATCATTCAGTACTCTCACACTAACAAGTAGCGTATGCCTTTCTGTTGCCAAACAAACCATCGTGAACATAGGAAATAGCATTCCACTATGACAATAAAAGTAAACCCCCGAAGGGGAAGGAGAGCTCCACCCCGCTCTTCCCGCGTGAGTGCCAACCAAATAATGCACCCCCCCGAATGACCCACAACCCGGGCCCTAGATCATAATTGAATTAACAATTACGATCTAGAATTATCTTTTTGCCATCCTATGACAGAGAGAGACCTATTACCAGTGGCAACCTCCGTACTAGACAGCGGTCCGAACACTGCAAGGCGTTCACAAAGAATGCCTCACGAAGCATGCTCGCTTTGATACGTCAACTATACTTATAACAACAGTATCTAAGCCACGCATACGACCTTGCGACATATATATCCTGCAATCAATTTGGCGTCATGCTCGTCGTGCATCATTACGACGTCCCCCAGTTCCCCTTACTTTTTTTAACATAATATCTTAATGAATATTGCTTACTTTTTTCATTTGCGGCCCCGCAAAATACATAATTTTACGATATTGTTATTTTTCGCGATATTCTTCTTGTAGTTAGGCTACAACATTTTTGAACTCCGAAGCATGGTGATACATTATAGGCGTCCCACATAGACATTTCTTGATTTACCTATGGCATGGACTATTTAACGTCTGCACAGGATAGACGGTATTTGGAAGTGCGACGTTGCCAGTTTTAGCTGTTCCACCGCATGCTTCCCGCTATCATCTAAATACAACGTAATTTTTTTTCACGACAACTTCTTAAACGCACCGCTCAAGATGGAAGCAAACTCACGGGCGTCAACTATCGACTCAACGAACCAACCGATCTTGTCCTCAGTAATTTAGACAGAATAATTGTTAACAATTGTATTAATCCGCTCTGTAAATTAGATTCACACCATCCAGCTCTATCGATAAGTTTTAGTTTAAATAAGCATCAATTTGTTAGGAACAAGCAATTTGCTACATATAATTACAAAAAGCTGATTATTCACTAGTAAAAAGTAAATTAAGTCAAATCGATTGGGTTAAAGAGCTGTCAAATCTGAACGATGTTAATATCGCTGTATCAAAATTTCATCAAGTTATACATGATATTATACAATCAACTGTCCCCAAAACTAAGCCTCGTACTCCGAAATATCCACACTGGTTTACAGGGAACCTTATAAAATTAATAGCTGAAAGAAATAAAATTCATTTACCGGAATCTTAGAGATGAAATCGAACTTAAACTATGTAATAAACGCGTTGAGTCATTAATGTTATCTTGCTACAATACATGTTTAATCCACACAGAACACGCTCTCAGTAAAAACCCAAAAAAATTCTGGTCATTTGTCAAAACATTACGTGGAGGTTACTCTGACCTACCCTCGTAGATGTTTTTACACGACAAGGTTGCGCGTGGTTGCGATGAAGTTTGTAATCTTTTTGCCTCACGTTTTTCTTCGATTTACTCTCCTCCTGATAATTCAACGCCTCCAGAACTGGAAGTTTGCTATCCACAATTAATTCTAAGCAACGTACAAATTACAGAGCGGGACGTGGAGAAAGTTTTGAAATCAATTGACTCTAATAAAGGTGCTGGACCAGACGGCATCCCACCCTATTTTATTAAAAAAACTTACAAATTTTTAACCGTCCCACTTAAATTGCTTTTCGAAAATTCGATTAAAATTTCCTGACGCGTGGAAAATTTCCAATGTGATTCCCATTTTTAAAAAAGGTGACAAACGCAATATTGAAAACTACCGACCTGTATCTCTATTAAGCTTGTTTCCTAAACTTTTAGAAAAAATTCTCTGCCCAATTCTGTCTTCTCATTTATCAAAGGTAATTTCTAACTGTCAGCATGGTTTTTGCGCAAATAAGTCTACAGTCAGTAACCTATTAAAATATACCTCTAAGTTGGTACGAGACGTTGATAATAATAAGGAAGTTGATGTCATATATACTGATTTTAGTAGCGCGTTTGATAAGGTTAACCACTCCATCCTTTTGTCCAAATTAGATTATTATGGTATTCACGGAAACTTGTTGAACTGGATAAAATCCTACTTATTTAACCGAATACAAAGGGTCACAACACAGGGTTTCAAGTCTTTTTCGTTCTATCCAACTTCAGGTGTTCCACAAGGGTCGCATATCGGCCCTATTCTCTTTTTGGCCTTTATTTATGATATTTCTGCCCACATTAACTTCAGTAATTACTCAATATTTGCAGACGATTTGAAATTATATAAGGTTATAGTGTCTCCCGACGATGTAGATAAATTACAATCAGATATTACCTCTGTTTCAAATTGGTGTAAAAGTAACAAAATGTTACGCAATCCTCAGAAATGTGTGAGTATAAAAATTACCAGAAAGAGAAACATTATTCCTTCCAGTTATTTTGTGGATGGGGAAAAACTAACAGAATCAGAAGTAGTCCGTGACCTTGGCGTAATGATCGATAAAAAATAAGTTTCATTAACCATACTGATAATATTACAACTAAGGCATGGAAGATGACCGGTTTCATAAAACGAATATGTAAGGATTTAGGGAACCCAATATCTATTCTCACTTTATACAAAGCTTTTATTCGTAGTACTCTAGAATATGCGTCCCCTGTTTGGAACCCATCATACCAAATTCACAGTGATCGCAAAGAGCGTGTCCAGCGCAATTTTACCCGTTATTTGGCTTTTAAGGATCAAACTTGTCCTTATCGTGCTGACTATGATACTAGGCTATTCCATTTCAATTTAGAGTCTCTCGAAAAAAGACGTCGACTTAGCGATATTAAAACACTTCATAAGCTAATTCACGGCCGCCTACTATCACCAGCACTTTTAATTCAATTATATATCAGAGTACCAAGATCTATACTACGACATCCGATTACCAAAACCTTCTATTTATCTAGCCATAGAACAAATTTAGGAAAACAAGCCCCATTAAATAGGCTAATGCAAACGTATAACATCACCACCAATGGCGATGTCGACATTTTCCATACAGTCAATGTGTCAGAATTTGCTAGTTTATGTATTAAGTATTTATAATTCCTTTGCTCTTCTTCAAGTTTAGTTTTCTTTAAGTTTAGTGTTAAGAGTAGTTTTATTGTAAGCAAATTGCTTGTTAACTCATTAGTAATAATATGGGTCTAGTTAAATTAACGAATCTCTCATTGTAGCTGCATTATTATTGTGAATGTTGTATATACCTTTAAAGGCAAATCATTTTGAACAAAACTGATACGTGGTGTAATTAACAATGTCTAGTGATAAGCCAGTGGTGTATCTGTTTAAATAAATAAATAAATTAATAAATAAATAAATAAAACCAACGAACGTTTTATTTATCACTTCGAAGAATCAAACAAATTATATCATTTGATTTGTTATAGCTATGCATCTCAGAATTAGGCAAGACACATAGTTTTTTTTTTTATTCTGAGGTAATAAAAAAAAACGATGATTAATAATAAAAAAAAATTAATAAGAGTCTGATATATGGCTAACATTTGAATAAATACAGAGGTTATTAGGATTTTCATAGTTCTCAGTTAAAAGAGACGCAAAAGTCTCATTTTATTCTGACAAAATTGAATTTTAAAAAAGCAGTTATCTTTTTATTCCATGCTGTCTCCGGTTTTTGTAAGGAGGCAAATTTTGCCTTTTTTACCGTTACGCGACGTTGCTCGCGTAATTAAATGTCCCATGGGAATATTTTTTCGGGATAAAGCTAACCTATTTGTTTATCCAAGTTACCCTCTTTGTGTGTGCCAAATTTTATGAAAATCGGTTCAGCAGTTTTTGCGTGAAGGAGTAATAGACAAACACAAACTTTTGCATTTTTAATATTAACAAGCAGCCAGCCCCGGCTTCGCACGGGTATAAAATATGCATATAAATATTCCTCTTCAACAGCTTTATCTATTAAAAAAAGCGCATCGAATTCCGTCGCGTAGTTTTAAAAATTTAGGCATACAAACGGACATAAGGACAGAGAAAGCGACTTTGTTTTATACAATTTAGTGATTTCGTGATAGTGATGGGATTACTGTTGCTCGAGGCTTAACATCCCGGCCTCAGGTTCGCACCGCACCATTACCACCCTTGGTGTCTCTTGGCGGCGTGAGTTTCTAACTAAAAAAAAAAGTAAAAAAAAAAAGTATCTTCACGCCCATATCCCCGAAGAGGTAGGCAGAGGCACAACCAAGGCACCCACGATTAGCCGAAGACACTAAGTCCCACAATGTGATAGGTGGCAACTAACTAACTATCAGGAAATTACCTATTCCTGCCGCCGTAACGTCAGTGTTTGCCATTGACGTGTTCCGGTTCGGAGCATAAGGTATCCTGTACTTTTGCTCAAAGCCTAACGTCCCGACCTCAGGCTAGCAATGCACCATTACTACCTTTGGTGTCTATAAAATAAAGAACATTTTACTGATTTTTTTGTATGGCAGTAGCTTACATCCTTGATAGATACAATAAATAGACTATTTTAACCTAGATGTATAAAATAATATGACTTACGGGAGGAGGTAAGTAAATAAAGTTCAAGAACAGATATGTGAACGTCAAATTAGCCAGATAGCTAAATACAGACGTCAAATTGACACATAGACACGCAAAATACCTACACATATTGGTAGAATAGCATTTACTTACATTATTATTCCATGATTATTAATATTAACCTTTGCTTGCCGCAATCAATCCCACAACAAATAGCTACAGTGAACGCTATACCTTCTTTGTTTAATACTATGAAGTCCTCGTACATACATCTTCGAGCAATAACTAATATTTTCCAATAGTTGAAAATGTAAACAAAACTAAGTATAATAAAATCGGAGGCCGAATAATACGTACCATGTACGTAATAAATGACAGTAAATATTATTTTAATGAGCGAGGTGGCAATGTCGCGATTACGTGGAAACGTAAAAAAGAATGATAACCAATCGAACAAATACGGGTAAATTTGTTGCTAATTTGTTGCTGAAAGACTGTATAAAATAAATAAAAAAATAAAAATCTAATTGTTTTTAGTTAGTCAAATTTGAAACTATCCACGCTAGCTCTATATTTTGTCTCATAAAAATTACAAGATAATTTTGTTGCTGTTTATAACTCGGCTTTTTTGAGTGCCTAGAGTCAGCAACCAAATAGAAAACCGGAAATCGGATGAGTTTAGATATTGGTAGAAATAAAAACCGTCCATGCTAGCTTAACTCTCGATTTTTTTTCATAAAAAAATATGAGATCATTTCGTTGCTGTTTATAACTCGGCTCCTCTGAGTGACTAGAGTCAGCAACAAAATAGAAAACCGGAAGTCGGATAAGTTTAGAGATCGGTAGAAATAAAAACCATCCACGCTAGCCTGACCCCCGATTTTTTCTCATAAAAATTAAAAGAAAATGTTGTTGCTGCTCATAACTCGGCTTTTCTAAGTGCCTAGAGTCAGCAACAAAATAGAAAATCGGAAGCCGGATAAGTTTAGAGGTCGGTAGAAATAAAATCCTTCTTCACTAGCTTAACTCTCGATTTTTTCTCATAAAAGTTATGAGATAATTTTATTGCTGCTCATAACTTGGCTCCTCTAGTGCCTAGAATGCAAAAAAAAAATAGAAAACCGGAAGTCGGACGAGTTTAGAGATCAGTACAAACAGACGGCCGTTGTTATTTAAGTTAGTGTTAAAACTTCCATTTTCACTAACTTGAATAACAACATCTTTGACGTACCAATAAGGTAAGGAACTAAATCACCAAATTATTTTTATGTGTTACTTTGATTGAGCGCTTATATGATGTTTTATTTTTGCTAGTGATCAAGAATAACTTTGCGGCATTTCCTATCACGAAAAGGAATAAAAATTTGTTGAATTTCAAATGTGTATGTCATGAGCTTGCATTCTATAAGTTCTAATTGAAAATTTAGATGTACAATTTCCTATTAAAAATCATTAATTTAACTCTTTGTGTATACACTTCATTTTTAATACACAGTGTGTGCACTGGGTCTTTAGTCTCGGCCTTTTTATCAGTTTTGAAGACATCCAAAAAGTCTTAGAAAATTCTAGGTTACTTTTTGAAGTGTCTACTACTTGGCCTAGCAGTTGCCAAAGTCAAAAGTTTAAGACCGTTGTTAATGAAAATTAAACAATTGTCTCAAAAAAGAGAAATCTGATTTTCGACTGTTCCTTCAAAGACCCAGTATACAAACGCCGTGTTAATTTTATTCTTCTGATATTTTTTTTATAAATCGAAGTTTATTTAACGTCAATCGGAAAAAATATAAGAAACAATAAGTTTAACTACTAAATAAACACATCGCACAATAAATAGCAAAATTCGGTTAATCTTCCCGCGGATAGAATTTGAGTCTATGCGAACGTCTTCACACGTACTGGTGGAAGTTGCATTTGCTTACCAAAATCCCTGTTTAACTTACTGAATCTTCCGTATATAAGGCTGCCTGAGATGTGAAATTTTAAAGATATAACAGTAGAAATTCTTAACTTCCCACCAAGGAAATGGGATTTTTTTGAAATTGAGAAGTCATTAATAAGAACACGATTTTTGAAAAATACCGATGTGTGTGTAAAGTGAAAGTATGACGGAACGAACTACGCGATTTCAAAAGTTGCACACGTTTCAATGTTAAAAATAGTTTTTTGAATAAAAAAACAAAATATATTAAATTTTCAATCCCAAATGTAAGGCAAGTAGTTACCAATGTACAACTTAATGGGCACAAGCTGGACCTTGTAAATTCTGCTACGTTTTTAGGAATAACAATTGCTAAAAAAATTAATGTTACCCGCACATTGACATACTAGCAATTAGGTAAAGCTCAGCAGCGTATGCTCTTAAAAAATAAAAAAAAATAACAGTTGTTGAATACACTTCTTCTTAGGGGGAGTTCTGACACAGTAAATACTATATATTTTTTTAAACAGAGAGCCAGAATGGCAATTTATAACCTAGGCCCAAGAGTTTTGGGTGATATAAAATTCAAATAAATTAAAATTCTAACTGTAACATCCCAGTATGTCTTTCAAAATGTAATAATATACGTTCACAGAAATTTAAGTTCATCAGAAATTGTGATATACATGGAATAAAAATAATCTTAATGTGCCTCCACGTAGTTAGCCATTCTTTCATGGGACAACGTATACGGTTTCCAAGACCCTCCAATTAATAAATTTAAGAAGTGCGTTAAATGGGAATAATATGAAAATTTTTTTTAGCATTGCTGAATATTTAGCAGATAAAAACGCTTAAGGGAAAAAAGACAAGCCTGCTGAGTGCTCGCCGGATTTTCTAAGTGTATGACGTTCGGGTGTACAATTTTTAAGTGATAGACCCTTCAAAAGTGACTCTTGTAAGGTTAATATGAAATAAAAATAATTGATTTGATTTGTGTGGAGTACGATTGCCACCTGTGGCCAACCCGCTGGTAGCTTTGAATTCAGGCTACCATAGGCTTGCTCAAAAATTAATGCGTCTGTAAATGTAGTTTAGTTTGGGACATCGGCACACAGTAACTATGCATTTTATAGAATACATTTCAGAGTGTGCACAAAAGATCCATCGCCTTATTCCACCTGCTCCAATTAGCAATCGTAACATAAGACGAACTAACGCGTACTTGTTTGACATTCGTACCCGAACCAAAAGGTTTGCCTCTTCTTTCATCTTTTGAACTCCAAAAGATTAGAATTAATTTTCTTAGCAATATTTTTTGGAAAATTATAGTTTGGGCGTTTTCAAAGTAAGAGTGATTAGGTTGATTCTTTTCTGCTTTGTTTCTACACATTCTATTAGGTGAGTTGTGTGTCATCATACTGAGATATCTACTATTAAAAAAGTTTATGAATCTCGAGATCTCTGCGTTTAGCAATATAATTTAAAAATCAAATGGAACAAATATTATTTTCTGTAATAATAATTGAGGTCCGCCTTTATAAGCAACTTTATGATATTCATCATAAAGTTGTCTTTCTCAGATGACTATTTGCATTATTAAAATAGTACTGGTTTAAGAGCATAAGCTTTCTACCCCCCCCC
>NJDC01001271.1:348426-366946 GCA_002245475.1 Calephelis virginiensis
GATTCTATCCCGGACTCCATTATTGTAAAGTTGTTTACCTACCAAGTAAATCGAAAAATTTTGCGATGACTTGCTTGGCCTCACCTATTTCTTGTTCCGAGATATCAGCGTGCGTTGTTATCGTGTTCCGGTTGGAAGGGTATAGCTTAAACATGCTCATGCAAGAGGCTTAACATCCTAGCCGCAGGTTAACAACGCACTATTCTTTAAGGTAACTGGGCCGCTTGTATCTCTTTTATTAACCCCCGACAGTAAAAGTATCACAAGTTTAACGTAACATTCTAATTGTTTATTGATTTCCTTGTTTATTTGATTAAATACATTTATTAAAAATACCGTTTAAACATGAATTTCGATGTGTATTTTTTTGAAAAGTGACGCGATTATTATAGTTCCTAGGTACATCACATTAAGTTCTTATCGGAGGTTATTAAACATTTGTGATTTTCACAAATATCTTTTATAGAAGACAGTTAAGCCAATACATCAAAAAGAAGTTACTGTGAAATTTGTTTTTCATAAAATATAAATTCTGTCGACATTGTAAAACATGTTCAGGAATAATATTTAAATTACGCAGTTTACTTGATGAATGGTGAAGTGGTTTCTTTATTTATAGCCGTATTTCGGGAGCGGCTGACAAATGTTTTTGATGAAATGTATACCGAGATCTTACGACCAGTTTGTTCTTGATTTTAAAACTTTAGATTTCACTTTAGCATTTTAATGAAATTAAAAACACAAACCAATTAAAGTGCTGCGGCTTAGAGTAACGTACTTTAAACCGTGAAATGAAGGTTTGTTAGTTGGTTTGTACAACATTCACGGAGAAACCAAAAAGATATTTAACTGGTTTTTACTATTTTTACAAAAATAAATTAAAATTTTACTCAGTTTTCAATGATTTTTTGAGTAGTTCAATTCTTTTGTATACAAACAACCTATCTTTCGATATATTTTACTTTTACTTTATTTTTTTATGTTATTACCAAAAATAATGATGGTCGCATAACCCACCATTAACATAGTCGGGTAATTTACAGTAAATAATTAAAACATATTGAAGTAGATAGTAGATTAATTAAAACAAAACAAAACGTGTTAAGCATATAGATGTGACAACCCCATCGCTCGCTACTGATATTTTGTGGTAATTTTAAGCGATTCCAAAAAGAGGAGGTTGTAAATTCGACTGTTTGTTTCTTTATATTACTATATTTTGTATGTGTTGTTACAAGATACTTGACCAATAACAAACCAATTTTAATGATACTTTTTAAACCCCGACGCGAACTGAGGGGTGTTATAACTTTGAAATGTCTGTGTGTGAGTGTGTGAGGTGTTTATGATGCGGTTTTTTTGTGTGATAGCTCACGTAGTCAAGATGGTTCTTAGCTATAGTAAATGGAGATCTGTACAGGGGTTCAAGGTCATCAGCTCATTTGCAGCGCTTTCGTAAGCATCGGAATGGATATGAGATAGTCTATTAAACATACGTGAAACCTAACAGATCTAACACAAACGTCTGATGATGGAGATGGAAGACAGGAGACGTAACCCTGGAATGCAGCTGCAGGTAAACCCATCGAGTTTAGACCCGTTAGATTCTTCTTAACTAGATCTGTTCATATTTTTTTTAATGACGAGGACTTGATGACATTGACCTGATGATTGAACTGGAAGGAAGCTAATGGATCAAAGCTCAAAAGTTACGGTATTCTGTTTCGTCGTCTTTGTTGCTAAAGCACAAACTTGGGAACTGACGTGATTAAGTACAACTGTTCAAGGTTATGATTATTATCATCATGTAAGGTGATAATTGCAGCTTTTTTGTCAGCATCGGAATGAATGGATATAAGCCCCAATTTGGGCACTTTTATTATGATATTGGAAGGCAAACAAACACATGAATTTTCTGGTGGTAAGAAATTCACGCCGCCTAGGCACCAAATGTGGTAATGATGCGTTGCCAACCTGAGGCCGGGATGTTAGGCCTCAAACAAAAGTAAGTTTACCGGCTACCTTACCCTCCGAACTGGGACCCTCCAACGGTAAGCACTGACGTCATGGCGGCAGGAATAAGTAAGGCGGTGGTACCAATCCGGGCGAGTTGCTACGGAACTCTACCACCTAGTAGGATGTCACGATGTTAGTGACGGTAAGCCTATGCTCTGAAGATTTATTTCACTTTTAAACATAATGTAAGTCCTTACAGTTAAAACACTAATGAATGCTGGTACAACTGAGCTGGTCTGATGATAGGGTGTAAAGATAGAATAGATAGTAAACCTGGAATACCTGCTGATAGAATAATTGAGATTGGATTCATTCAATTTGCCTTAACTAAAATTATACATACTTTTTGATAAGGATGACTTGATGACAAGAACCTGATAAGTTTAATGTGTGATGTCTGATGGATCATAGTTTTAAACTTACGGTGTTATGTATGTTTCGTAATATTTTTATATATAATATTTTAATATGTTTAGTTACATATAATTTTAAACTTAAATCGTCTAAAAAAATTATTAACATTTTTAAATATTTATACGGGATACTCACGATCTATTTTATTTCATAATATGTCGAAATTTTGTCTTAGTTGCATGGCCGTGGTCACATAGTAAATAATACTTTATAAATTGCGGCCCAGGACTGCGGCAGGGAGGAACTCTTCGTCTAATTCTTCTTTTTGTAACGGGCATACATACATACATATCCTTACGCCAAGTCCCTTACGGGGTAGGCAGAGAGCATCAAGTGCCAGACCTCACGATCCTGACAAACCTGTCTGACTTTGTAATGTCCTTGTCGCTATCATTTCTGGGCACTATATCGTGAGATGGAGGAAATGTGTATAAGATATATAAGATTAATTAATTTATAAACATAGTATTCAATCGAAATTCGGTTGTTTCACTAGTCTCCAACACCCGACCTTATATGGCGACCCTGTCTGTAGATATAGAAAAAATAAACCTTACCACACGACGGTGCTGCTTGTAATAATAAATACAATCATGTTAAAGAAAATGTTATGTTGCATATGATATTCTGTGGCAGAAGTTAGGAAGAATCCAAATGCCTCCCGGACTAATAAACGTCTTTAAGTATTGGTATGCTCACCAGGTCAATAGGGTTAAGTGGGCGGGAGCAGTGTCCGAGCCTTAAAGGCTTAAGTGTGGTGTTAGACAGGGTGGATTAAGTTCTCCCACACTTTTTAATTTATATATAAATGCACTCACAGTTGAGCTTAGTGGTCGTCATATTGGCTGTCACATTGACGATGTCTGCGTAAATAACTTTAGCTACACAGATGATATGGCGCTGCTGAGTACGTTTGTCTGCGGTCTGAAAACATTGCTTCATGTTTGTGAACGGTTTGCAACGCAGCACGGTCTGGTTTACAACGTAAAGAAAAGCAATATCATGGTGTTTGAGACGGCTGGTGTGAAATGCCCACAAAATGTTCCCTCGGTACATCTCTGTGGTGAAGCGTTAACAAGAGTCCACCAATTTAAGTATTTGGGTCACATAATCACCACTGATTTCAAAGACCATGAAGATATTGAGCGGGAGCGGAGAGCGTTGTCCAGAAGAGCGGATATGTTGGCCCGCAGATTTTGGAGAGCTTCTGATGAAGTTAAAATTACTCTTTTCCGTGCATTCTGCACCCCTCTTTACACGTGCAGTCTGTGGGTCAATTACTCGCAAAAATGTTACAACGCCCTCCGAATTCAATATAATAACGTTTTGTTGAGGCTGCCTCGATATTACAGTGCATCAGGGATGTTCGCGGTGGTGCCAACTGACTGTTTCCACGCAACTATGCGCAAAAGGTGTGCCTCCCTGGTGCGCAGGGTGAGGGGCAGCACCAAGACAGTCCTAATTATAATTGCGAATAGACTGGACTGTCCTTTTATCAGGCATTGTTGTAGTAGACAAGTCGCGACAAATGTCGGATAGGAAGACAGTCAATCTCAATTATTATGTAATTTTATCAATTTATAGTATTGCATTCCTTTTATTTTTATTTTTATTACTACTCTTTTTTTTTTATTTGTACTTGAATTCCATTTTAAATTATTTGACATAGTATTAACTGTTTGACATTTTTAAAATCAGCTATTGTATTATAAATCAATTTGAATCAATTATTAATTAATTATTTATTTATAGCATGTCATTAAAATAATATGTGTTTCTTTATTACCTTATAAGAAATTTTAATCATTATTTTTTTGGGTCTATGTAACCTGATAATAAACGAATTTTATTTTTATTTATTATTCTATTTATAATAAAAAATTTCTTTTGTCTGTTTTTTTATACGAAAAACCAATATCTTTTAAGATTTTGGTAAAAGCAATTTTACCCCCACTAAACAGTCCAGCTTCTCTTAATGATGCTTCTTCCTGTTGAGATATTCATTTCTGGAATATTAACCATATGTATGATTTCTGATTGCATCGGCGTCAAAGGTGTCAATATCTGTCAATGGTTTAGTTCGACGTTTCTTCTTCGGAGTACGTAAAATATTATTTTCCATGCCAGTAGAGCCAAATTTTTCTTTATTAATATTTGTTATCTTTCTTTTGCTAACTACAAGCGCCTGAGAGACGCGTTCTTGTACTTGTTCATCAGGTACCAGGGGTCCGCCATTTTGCCGCTCCCGCTCAAAGTATTCTTGCAGCTTGATGATTAACTCACGGGCTCCACTTTTCAATGTTTATCCACGTTTAGGCATTATTGTGCACCAAAAGTGACAAAAACACAATCGAAGTCCGATTTAGCGCCGATGTCAGTTTGAAAAGTAGAAACAGTCCATTAAACGAAAAACGAAAATCAAATAAAAACAGATCGAAAACACTTGAAGAACGTGGTCTATGCGCACAAAACGACAACAGACGACTGTTTTAGCGTCACAAAAAGGCGGCCCATAACGCCATTTGGAGTTACCGTTATTAATGTAAGTATGAAAATGCTAGTAACCCCATTTGGGATTGCCATTTTCAACCTAAATATAAAAATGCTACTTTCTTTCGCGCGTTCGGTTTGGTCGTAGTTTTGTTTTTATATTTGATAAAAGTTATCTTATAGTCCATTATTTTCAAATTCTTAAAAAAAACAAAACGTAAAAAAAAAGTATCTTCACACCCATATCCCCGAAGAGGTAGGCAGAGGCACAACAAGGGCACCCACAACTAGCCGAAGATACTAAATCCCACAATGTGATAGGTGGCAAGCCTATCGCCAATCGGGCACATATCCTATCCCGAGCAACATTTTTTTTTTGGAAAATTGGGTTTTTCCAATTTTCCAAAAAAAAACGTATTATTTTATAAAGTATAATTGTATAAAAACAGGTTACTATACTATTATTGCCTGTTATTGTTAGCACAACACTATAAACATAAAGCGCTGACATTACCTTGTAATAGCGCAGTTTAGATTTAGAAAAATATGTTTACCAACTTATTTGACACTCAGTTTGGCACAATATGTTGTTTTAATGCTCATCAATTGTCAAAACGGTAAGCAACCTGCAATAATATTTTATCGTAACTCCAACGCCATTAAAAAGTTACGTCGTCAGTTCAATCGCGACGTGTCAGGAACGCATTCTTTGAACGGCCGTAGTATAATGACGATTTTTGTCCATTGCTTTTGTCAATTGTCGCTTGTCAGCTATGTGATTTTGTTTTACGATTGAAATTAAATATTTAAAATGCATGTTATTTTAAATATTTAATTTTTCGGATATTTTCTCTGGCGATTATGAAAAAATTGTAGATTTTATCAATAGACCAATTAGTGTGCGGCAAGTGACCGAAAGAAGTAATTTGGTTAGAAGTCTTTCTGATGATAAATTTGTATGACGATTTCGTCTCACAAAAAAAAATATAACTTTAAATTTACTTCAATTCAACATATATTATCAAAATTGATACGAAATACCGACAGGTTTATGCAATTTCTTTAAGTTTGCCCGTATTTTAATTAGTAAAAGGTTACCAAGTCAGAATGAAATAACTATTTTACTTGTTGCTTTTGGTCTCACATTAAGTAAATACGTAAGTGTCATAATGATAATGTCTATTATATAAAATCCTTTTCAGAAACCAAGCCATCTGCCCTATGAACCAGTTGCTATGTGTAAGATTCTCGGTTGTTCTACAACAATAAGTGCTGTTGGCGTTATATATTTCAGTAATTTTTAGCAACACTTCATTCTCATCACTTTGTTTTACCACATCAGTTTTTTTCGATTTAATTCGATTCCTTTAATTTCTGATAAAATTTCATAAAATAAATCTCTCATAAAATTTCTCGTAGAATTCGGAGCTCGGCTGCGAGATCCCACAATATGTTTTTGGTTTTTTAAAGTCATATTTTTAACAAAGAAGGCAACAAACAAAACTGAAAAAACTATCACAAACCTATGCGTAGAACGGTAAAAATGCAAACTTGGAAATACAATGAAGTTCATCAATGTGGGAGTAATATCACTTGTCAACTTCACGTCAAATTCTTAGTTCTACGCATATTTTTTCATTACTTTCTTGATTTGTCATAATTTTTTTGCTCCTTTTCGTCTTAAGTGATAAACGGGACGTCAAAAACTGTTATTTAAATCTCTTGGTGCAAGACAACACTAAATTTGTTTACGGTAAATTGATTTAAGGATGTTAACATATTTAATTAAATGAGTTTAAAAGTATTTAATCAATATTTGGTGCAAGTGGGCCTAAATTTCATGTCTTGCTATTGATTTTTTTTAATATGGAGTTTTAGTATGTTTTAAATCTTCACTCAACAACCTTTTTTTATTTGAAATTCCTTTTTATTTACTACCTTCACTTACCTTACATACCGTAAGGTTGTCCCTTTTACTAGCAAATATTGGAGTATTATGTCTAGCTTATAACGAAGACATAAAAGACAGCTTTAGTGGATCTGATCCAAAAAATAACGTGATGGGTCTTATTAATTTAACACTTAGTGGCCTATAGCCATAACCTCTTTGTTCTACGATATTATGGATACAATAACGTTACGATTTGTCGATAAAAATGTAAGCAATAATATCATTATCAATAAAAATCTCTTTTGAGGGCATCGTGGTTATACGTTAGTAAGTCGACGGCATGACATCATCCGTCGACTCATATCATAGATCGGGAAGGCTGTGTCGGTGAACCTGTTTCAACATGGTGCAGTTATGGCCCATTATATATAGACCTAAGGCAACTTCAAAAAAGTTCGTCGGTCGAGACAGTACTAAACAAGCTCGTTACAGTTATTAAATAGTAAAACAAATTTAGTCGTTCTTAAAAAAACTATTCGATCAAGGCTATGCGGAGCAGGTTCATAAGATTTATTATTAAAGCTAGAATGATGTAATGGTCGAATCGTATTAATCTAGGAGTGAGTAAAAAATTTAATTTACCAACCAAGTTTTCTTAAAATTCACCTAATTTATGTTTTTGATAAGAAGAAAAAGTATTTTTTACTTTTTATTTGCGCTACCTACAAAATATCTTTGCCTAGTTTTATAAATTACTAGCGGCCGCCCTGGCTTTCTTAACCTTCCTCTTCAATCACTTTATCTATTGAAAAAACCGCATCAAAATCCGTTGCTTTAAACATACAAAGATTTATAAAAGCTAAAGATTTAAACATACAAAGGGACATAGGGACTTTTTATATGTATTGTTTTATACTATGTAGTGATTTTGTAGTTCTTATAAAAGATATATTTGCAAATAAAAACTATTTTAGGTTGCATTTGATTACCGTTTAAAAGGTTATAATGAGTTAATCCAAACAATTTGAGCGCTCATCACGCCGCGGAGTGTGAAACAGGGCGTAGTGCGGAAGCCCGTCATGCCGCAGTGCGTGAATGACTGAACATTCTCTGAGTCGCGGTCGGAGTGGCGCGGGCGATCGTCTGTAAGCGATGTGTTGTACCTGTATGGGCCCGGGCGTCGCGGGCAATACTTTTAACAAATACAAACGTAGTGTTGGTTTCCAGTGTTTTGTTTTTTTCACATAATAGTGCCTCTGCACTGGCAAATTACAATGACACTTCTAGGCCTAAAAGATGGGCGTAGTAAAAGTAATTATAATCAAGTGAATAAAGCAGAAATATAGGGTTTTTTGCTAGAAGACGATGACACAAATGATAAGGAGTCTTCTTCAGATGATGACGACATATATATCTTTACGCCAAGTCCCAAGTCTCCGATAGGCAGAGAGTATTGAGGGCCAAAACTTACGATCCTTACCAATCTGTCTGACTCGGAGACTCTTGACACCACCCTTGGATAATATCCGATTAATTTGATCGTGGCATGTCAACCTTGGTCTCCCCGGGTACCTACATCCATCCACATTTGCATTGTATATCTGCTTTGTCAATCTTTCGTCTGTCATTCTTTCCACATGACCAAACCAGCTGTGCATGCCCTTTCTTATTTAAACACCAACAATTTCTTTCAATTCCACTTTTTCTCGAATTTCACTGTTACAAATGAAGTTAGCAAGCGTTACACCACAGATTTTCCGTGGCGCTCTTATTTCAACCGCATTTAACCTACTCTCATGCTTTTTCTGATATAAATAGTTCCTAAACTTGTGATTATGCATGTAAAAGTTCCTACGTTATACTGAATTGTTAAGTTTATGTCATTTTTATAATTGTCTAAATTCACACTTTTTACCTAATATTTGGCCAACGCCCTCGAGCGTAATGGACACCTGAGATGGTAATCTCTTCTTCGGTGCCCCTCACGCCTCTAGGCATTAATTTTTTTTACCCACTTTTTTAATCCTTATTTCACGTACAATAATAATAATGTTTTTTATTAAATATTTGAATATATTTAAGACTAAATAACTTGAAATATAAAGTTAGCTCTCGGCTAGCATCAATTTTTTTTATGGGCAGTCAAACTGTTAAAAGATAAGTAAGTATGTAACGATATTAACATTGATTGTCGATGAAGTAAGTTAACCATCAATTGCCTCTAGATTTATCACGACTCCTGCTATGAGCCTGCCGCCAACGGCATCCGCCAATGTCATATGACTCTTTCTAAGAGTGTTTCTTTTTCAATTCACTTTCATTTGGTCTCCATAATAGGATTGCTTGTGACAGTGGTAGGTGACCTTAGTCATTTTACTTTACACTATACCTTTAAATACAGGTTGCTTCAAAATAACGTTTCAGTAAATAATCAATATTTCAGTAAATATCTCCGCTAAATCTAATTTAATTATGTCAAAATTTTCTACAACTCCATTCCGAATATGTGAGTAAAAATAATTTCACCAATGTGTCGCTGTGCTGTATAAATTATGACACCTATCTTTCAGAGTTAACTTCAACTATCGCAAAATGAGGCTAGGAGCTATTTGATTGCAAGTAAAATAAAAAGGAAAACAAAATATGTCAAAAACATGAATCATGTGACTTAGTGACATGTGACAAGTAATAGTGTTAGTAAAGAATGAGACAGATAATACATTTCAATATATCTATTCTGGTCCATACAAAGTAATTAAAGATAAATCACCCAATGTTGAGATAATGAAAGATAATGAACCGTGTTTAGTACATACATAAGAATAGAACTACATTGTATGTTTCATGTATGTCTATTATCTAAATACTTATTGCAGAATGTAATAATAGTGCAAAATCTAACTATTTATGATAATCTTATTTTTTACCCTATCAAGTTATTTCACTATAGTATTTTAAAAAAAGTAAAAAGTATATATTTACCCTTATAAACAATTTGGCTTAATATGAATTAATACAATGTATGCTCACTTTTTTATTGTTTTCACAGTTACTGTATACGAACTAAGTAAGAAAATAAAATAAACGAATACGTTTTATTATTACTACATACTCGTACTAAGTGAAAAATGTAGTGGGATTCTGTAAACATTATCAAGTCTATCAAGGAACTCAGCACTAAAGTCAAAACAGGAAGTCATAGAACTCAAAAAAACAAAGACGTAGTTAGGAAACTTGAGGAAGGTTGTAGGAAAATGGGAAAAACAATATCATTATAATGAGCAGAGATCAAGAATGAATAACATCGAAATCAAAGGAGTCCCAATGCCTAGCTCTGAGAATCAATTTTATATCCTTGTCAATATTTGTGAAAAAATTCAATATCAAATACTCGTACCTAAGTAACAAATATCATACATTGCTAGGGTCCCGATGCTAAGTGATAATCGCAATAAAACCATAATATGTTCCATCGTTAATAGCTACTGAAAGCACGACTGCGTGTCGGCTATAAGAAAAGAAAATTAAATAAAATCTATCTGCAAGTGACTTGGGACTGCAAGGCAATAGTAAAACATATATTAATGATGATAGCAAAATTCTACTAAATAAAACTAAGACTTTCGCCAGGAGCGAGGTTTTGATTATGTATGGGTGCAAGCATGTAAAACATTTATAAGAAAAAATGCGACTTTACCTAAGCATCACATAAAAACGGAGCAAGACTTAAAGAAGTTTTTTGAATTATGCATCTGGTCAGCTTTTCGATAAATTATCGATTGCAAACGCATGAAGTTTGAGAAGCTCAGGTACGTATTTCTTGTATTTGCCTCAAAGACGGTCGCCTTTTGTTTTCTTATCGTTTATAAATTCGTTGTTAATGAGTTTCAATTATCAACAGGATTTTCCTCAAAATTAAGATGCACATTGTTTAAAGCTTTTGTTTGTTTTTTTTATACAAGAGGAGGCAAACGAGCAAGTGGGTCACCTGATGAAAAGTGATAACCACCGCCCACGGACATCCGCAACACCAGGAGTATCACAGATGCGTTGCGAACTATAAGGAAGGAGTACGGCCTTTTCTTGAAGGTCCCTAAGTCATAACTGTTTGGGATTACCGCCCTCGGTAACAGATTCCACAAAGGTGTTGTGCGAGGTAAAAAATGCCTTCGGAGTCGCACAGTTGTAGATTGCCACGCATCAAGATTTTGGGCATGATACTTTAAACTCTGTCGCGATTTCCGAAGGTGGAAATCAGCAGCTGGAATTAAACCAAACAACTCCTCAGAACATTTCCCATGACAGAAGCAGTAGAAAATCATGAGAGACCCAACCTTCTACGCAGCGCCAAGAAATCAAGCCGATTGGCAATTGCTCGGTCACTGACAATTCGATTTGCTCTACGTTGAATGTGGTCAAACGGAAGGAGTAGAGAAAAAGAAGGGTACTGTGGGGCCCCTGCCCAGTGTTGAGAAGAATACTCTATATGAAGCTAAATTTGCGCTTTGTAAAGTTGTAAGCGATGTGTCGGCTTGAAACACTGTCTCGCTTTACTGAGTACACCAAGTTTTTTAGAGACTATTGTAGCCTTCTCGAAATGTCAACGCCAAGTATACCAATGCAGGCTGTGGCAGTTAGGGAAACGCTTTCAAAACGAGGAGATGCGACAAAGGGAATCTTTTTGGCGAAAAACGCGCAAATTTGTCTCTTGCTAGGGTTAAATTGCACCAGATTTTGTTGGCCCCGAAACGAAATTTCAGACAAAAGTTTGTCAACTTTAGACTCAAGTTGGTTCCGGCTCTCAATGATATGTTCCCGAGATATATTAAGCCGGCCAAAGTATAAGCCTTCCCCAGTAGTGTCGTCAGCATAGCAATACGTGTTTCTAATTTATGTGTCATTGATATGCAGAAGAAACAGAGTAGGAGAAATCACACAGCCTTGGGGAACACCAGCATTGATAAGCTTGGACTCCGAGCACATACCGTCGATAACAACCTTGATGCTACGCTCCGTCAAAAAATTAGTGACCCATTTGCATATTTTTTCAGAAAGACCGTAAGAAGGAAGCTTCGATAGAAGCGCCTTGTGCCACAAACGATCAAAGGCTTTCGCTATGTCCAAACTGGCAGCCAATGCTTCTTCCTTGGTTTCGACTTCTTACGCCCATCGGTGTGTTAAATAAATTAAAAGATCACCAGCTGAAAGACCATGACGAAAACCGTATTGACGGTCATTTAACAGCTGGTACTCCTCTAGGTACCTTAAGAGCTGGCAGTTTATTATGGATTCCATAACTTTGAAAAACAAGGAAGTTATAGCTATAGGCCGGTAATTGGACGGATCCGAGCGGTCACCTTATTTAGGGATCGGGTGTACTAAAGCGGTCTTCCGTGAACTTGGTACAATGCCTGATGAATAGAAGAGCCGGAAGAGCCGCGTTAAAACCGGTGCTAGCTCGGGAGCACACACTTTGAGAACAATCGGAGGGATGCCATCAGGCCCACTCGACTTGGTTGACATCCGATGAAATAAGTGTTCTATCACTGAATTTGTCAATAGAAATTTAGAATACACATTTATTACCAAGTTAAGGTAGCTCGTAGTTTATTATTTTAACTACTTTGTGTACACTACTACTATGTTTATAGCCGTACTTTGCTTTCTTGTTTCTTTTAGTATGTTATTTTGTTTGATCTATACTTAAAGTTTTACATAATATTGGATGTACCTTACACATCGTTATCCGCCATGCTAATAATTTTTAACTATCACTATAGCTCCGCTTAGTGTTTTTTATCACAATGTTCGAGGTCTGCGAATGCTTTCTATTGAAATGTTGTGTTTAATTGTTACGATGTAATTTGCTTGTCAGAGACATGGCTTACGGACGAATTCGGTGTCATTTGATGACAGATATGTGATTTGGCAACGAGACCGGGACTACTCGCTAACTAGCCAAGCCATGGGTGGGGAGTTTTGATTACAGTGCGTCAGGAATTGGTCAGTGAGTTGAATGATGAATGGTGTTCTTCTACTGAGGACCTATGGGTTACCCTTTCGCTTCATAACTCGGGTTTTCATAACTGGTCATAATATGAGCTAGAAAATAAGCAAATAGAACAAGCTACTAGCTTCTTTTATGAAATCATTGATATGCTCCAATCAACTTACATACCATCAAAACTAGTTAAAACACAGTGCAAGTACCCACCTTGTTTCAAGACCTATTTAATTAAAACTTTGAAAGAGAAGGCTAAATGCCTTGCAAGGTTTAGCAGGTATGGAAACCTTTGTGGTAGATAGTAATTTGTATTTTTAGTCTAGTTTAAATTGTAACTATTATTGTTGAAAAAAGACAAAACCGCTGAGTTTCTTTCGCTGGGTCTTCTCAATGTGTGGCCGCGATTTCGATCCGGTAGTAGTTTAAAAAAAATGTATTACTATATTTTAACCTACCGGTTACCGGTTTCACTATTCAATCATCATCAGGGCTATTAATAACAACCTATAAATATATATCATTAGGGCTATAAATTGTTAAAGCCCTGATGATGCTTGAATAGTGAAACCGGTTGAATAAAATATAATAATAAAAAATATCTTGCAGAAAGTACATGTGTAGTTAATAAATCATAAGTTATTTTGGTCAGATATCTGGAAACGTAATTAATTAGCCACTAATTACAATTTTACCTTGTTGATCCGGTCGCCTTTGAAGAATAACCCATCTACCTTCCTGCCAGGCAGCTTGCAAAAGGTGAGCATTCATAATAATTAATAATGGCAGCTCATGACAAACTCGATGGGAATAATATAAGACAGGAACAACTGATTGGTGAAGAAACCGAAGACAATCTCACTCGCTCGTTCATTGAATATTTCAGAAACGACCTGAAGCAGTATTATCTTCAATCTGTTCTCTATTTCGAGCGTATCACAAGTTTAAAACAAGACTTCGAAGACCTGTGGTTAAAGTATTTCAGGGAAGACCAGGGTAGAAGGTTGAATAGATTCGAAATCGTACTAAAATTTTGTGTTTGGGCTTGCTTCTTTTAAACACAGCAGTTCGTTTGCGAGTTTCCATTCTTGTTTAGTTTATAGGGTAGATAATCTCTTTATATATTTCAATGAAGTAACACTTGTGCTATTTCACGTATTGCTTACATTTTATTATTTTATAAAAAGTCTAATGGTCTCGCTTACAACACGACTGACTTCTTGAGGTTTCGGGTTCGAACCCCGGGTCGGACAACAAAACAAATTAGTAAATGTATATTTTCAATTTTCTTGTAAAATTAACCTTGCTCGGTTACTTAGTTGCTAGTATTAGTTACCTTAGTTGGCGATATGCTTACCACCTATAACATTTTGCGTCTCAGTGTATTTGGCTAGTCGTGGGTGTCCTGGTTGTGCCTCTGCCTAACCTTCAGGGATCTGGGCGTGAATATACTTATTTTTTTAAATACAAAGTGAGTGTACTTAGGGTCGGAACTTAATGAATACCTACCAAATAAAACCTCTACTTTGTTTCCCCAAACTAGACAGTCAATTAACTCACTTAACCAACTTTGGATAATGGCAAAATAGCTCTTATGGCTAGTTGTGAATACAACAAAACCATCTGATACTATCCGTAAGGAATAACATTGGACGAGTTACGTTCTGTTCTGGAGGAAACCAGGACAATGAAGCCTCCAAACTTGGCTGTAAACAGTTTAAATGCCATATAAACTCATGCGCAGATAGCTTACAGGTGCGATTATAATGCTCACCTTTGAAACTTGCGTACCGAGTTTGAAAAACACTCGCACAAATATAAATGATATTTTGGTTCCATTCATTTCAGAGATTCAGAAACACATCAGCCCTCCAACTTACAACTGTGTAGTCCTAGCTGTATGTGAGCAGGCTCGTTACCACACGGATGGACGGACGAAGAGAGGCTCGAAATCAATGATTCAGTTTTACGTTATTCGGTTACGAAGCTCGAGAAAAGTAAAGCGACTATTGTCAACTACAAGATAATCTCAAGTCATAAACATTCATAAAACTGAAATCGCAACATCCCAGTAGCTATTTTCTATGTAGCAGAGTATATTTTATCAATAAAACAGAGAGATTTCTCAAGTTCGTATAATGTTGCTTAAGAGACTGTTTGCTATTGAATAAAACATGAATATACAGGTATCTAGCTCCCGCTACGTGCTCGCAGAAATGTTCACTCACCATTATAATCCCTTATTAATATTAAAACCAACTTGATGTATTTGGATACATGCACGAGAAACATATTTTATGACTGACTCTATGTTTTCTGATCCCAATGATTTCTATTCACACGCAAGTGCGTCACGTAGTACACGCACGTCTGATTTAGACCAAGAACAAGAAAATATTTATCTGACATACATCATACGAGAGTTTCATATGTGGCGTCTATACACATCGCAAAACTACCGCAGACACGGGATGCGGTTACCAAGAAGCCCATAGATACACTCACTGAACGGGTCCGATAACAGAAACTCAAGGGCTTGTCTTCCTCTTTGAACGAGCGAGCGAAGCGAGTGAAGGCCTATATGTTCAGATGGTGTTGTAGTTATATATTTATGAAGGTGAAGTTAGCCCCTCGCAAATTAGTCTCTCCAGGGCAGCGACAATGCGGCCCGCTTTTATACAAATGTTATAAAAAAAGTTTTAACTTTTGTTTATTTTACTTTTTCATTTACTTCCACTCATATACTTTACACAACTGCCGCCTGTTTTTTCATATCCGGCGGGTACAGGGGGTTATGCAAATGGTGTTAATATGTACCCACATTTATTGTATATGTATTTAATAAGGATACATCTTCGCACACGATCTTAAAGTGTTTTTTTTTTAATTTTCGTAAATTCACTCTTAAACTTCATAGAATCGCCACCTTTATTTTCATATCCGGTGGGGTCAAGGGCTTATAAAACGGTCTTGGTATATGCTAACATTCATTATCCATTCTTTGTCAACACAGCACACGAGCTCTAAATTTTTTTTAAATTTTCTTTTAAAGACATACAGTCCACACAGACTCGCCCCAATTTTATTATATCCGGCGGAGTCAAGGTGTTATGCAAACGGTGGTAATATACGTTCACATTCATTTTGTATGTATTTATTTAGAATACAATTTCGCACACAAGCTCTAAGTATTTTTTTAATTTTTCTTTCATATACATATAAACAACACAGAATCGCCCCATATTTTCATATTCGTGTATGCATTTCGAATCACTTTCAAATACGTGACCTACCTAAGAAAGCAAAATTCCTTTATGAATAAAGGAAGTAATCGCATAACAAACATTAATCATGTTATAGATCAACGAACAAACACGAGTCTCCTGATGGTAACAACGGTAGTCTACAGACACAATAGATGTTATATGTGCGTTGCTGTACAGCAGCCGGGACGTTAGGCCTATTGTGCAGGTCTAGCGGCAACTTTACGTCCGAACCGGAAGAAGAAAGTCTCTTACGAGCTACCTGGTAGAGAATTGGATGTTTTATGCTATTCAGCGAAACCGGACCAACACGGGGGAAAAATAATATAAACGTATAAAAAACGTTGGTTCAGAAGCTATTTAGAAAATAGAACAAAAAACAATTAATAGAATGGCTAAATAATAATAATCTACGAATAAATTTAGACAAGACATGTATCATGAAATTCCCATGTAAAAATACTCAACCTTATCACTTAAACATAAACTATGAAGGTAAGATGATTAAAGAAGACAAGACTACAAAATTTTTGGGCATACATCTTGATCAAAATCTATCATGGAAAGCACACACTGAATACGTTATTAAAAAAATTAATCAATTCTCATTTGCTTTATACATGTTAAATAAAGTAGTAGATATATCTGCGACTTTAACAGCATATCACGCGTATGTGGGCAGTACTCTGAGATATGGCATCCTGTTTTGGGGTAATGCTCTCGGAATTAGTCGTGTATTTAAGGTCCAAAAGAAATGTGTCAGATCTATCTGCAAACTGCAATCAACCGAATCGTGCAAGCCCTATTTCATTGAATTAAATATTCTCACTATGCCATCAATATACATTTATGAAGTTGCACTAATGGTAAAAAATAGCATTAAAAAATATGAAACACTTAGTTCGAGACGGAAAAACGACAAACTACGAGCTCTGAAATCCAGAACAAATTTGTATCGCAACAGTATCTTTTGCATGGGATCAACAGTATATAACAAGTTGCCTGACGATATTAAACATGAAAATACATATAGCTTTAAAAAATCTTTAAAGTCTTACCTAATAAGTAAAGCATACTACTCTTTAAAAGAATTTTTCGAGGATAGGAGTAAGTAATTAAAAAATAATCAAACTGATTTGGACCTAGTGACTATCTAATATTATTAACATTGAATATACCTAATTGTACCTAACTTGACTAATGTTAAATACTATGAAGAATTTATTGTCGACATTGTTAATATGTTATAATTAATGAAACTATGTAATTTGTATTTTAATGTGAATGTGAATTTGCACGCCTAATGGGCTTAGATAAGAGCACCTAATATTTATATTGGTAAACACAATTGTAACCTTATCTGCAAATAAAGATGAATTGAATTGAATTGAATTAAATAATTAAACTAGTTATAAATATAAATAGATAAAGTAATAGTGTATGTAATTAAATAATATTTTTTATAAATATTAAAATATTTGCACACCGAAATATGGTAGAATATGTTGATATACTTAAATATTTTTGTAACATCTTATTTACACACATATTCCACAAATAAATAATTTTCTTTCTTTCTAAAAGATCGAGACGTTCAGACGAATTGATACACTCCTCCTTTTTCGAGATGCTTAATCAAAATATATGGCATCATAATTTATAAAATCTCAATGGGTAACTCATTTCCCGGGTGTTTGTATTTAGACTAGAAAATCAACTGCATGCTAGAATTAACTGCAACAAAAAAAGTTGCTTATGAAAAAAAATGAACTTAATATTGTTGAAGTCAACTTCTATTTTAAAATTATTACGAATGACATATGCAATCCTAGTACTTCTGTCGTACTGCAGTACGTAAAGTTAATAAGAAAATATATGACTTGTTCTTATTTTTTGTCAACACTGTATGAGCTCCTAGTACTCTTTACTGAACGATCATCTTTATCTGTGAATTTTTTAATCCGTAAACAAAAAGAAAATCACACACTTTAAAAACTGACAGTAGCTAAGTAGCGTACAGCGTAGCAGAAAGCTTATTAGGTGGTAGAGTTTTGCAGCGACTCGCCCGGATTGTTAACCGCCTTAGGTACCTGCCGCCATTGCGTCAGTGCTTGCCGTTGACGTGTTCCAGTTCGAAGGATAAGGTAGCCGGTAAACTTACTATTGTTCGATGCCTAACATCCCGGTCTCAGGTTGGCAACGCACCGTAATAGTGTCTCTAGGCGGCGTGAATTTCTTAACACCAGGAAATCCGCCTTCTTGTTTTTTTTTGCAATATTATAAAAAAAGTAGAAGTAGAAAGCTTTCCTAACATACACTAATACATAAAGTGGAAATTTTATAAAAGCTTAACAAGTGGTATTTCCTCTGTGTCTCGGGGTCGATTCCAGGGTCAGACAATTTTTAAAATGTGATGTTTTCGTTTTACCCGGGATTGACAAAGTG
>NJDC01001272.1:0-11045 GCA_002245475.1 Calephelis virginiensis
GCTGTCACTCTAGATGGGTCAAAAGAATGAATACCTGATGCTTCAAAACCTTTTATAAAGTTGTTTTATTTGATGATGACCAAATTATTTTCAAAAACTCGATCCTTTGGTCCTAGGGAGCCACCACAAGGGGGCCATCTTAGTATTTTCGATCCGATACGACTTAGAGGTCTTCAGAAAAAGAGCCTCCCTACATTTTAAAGGTCGGCAATGCACTTACAAGTAATCTTGTCGATGCTTGGGCGGCGGTAATCGCTTACCACTTGCTCTTTTGTCCCCTATCTCATAAAAAAATAACTATCGTTGGTACACTGGCACACCTCTGCCTACCTCTTCGGGGATAATAGGCTTGAAGCTTCTTTTTTAGTATAGACTTATTTGTGTTCTTTCACACAATATAATGACTAAGTCATAACTTTATTTAAATAAAGTTGAACAAAATTTAGTTATAATATCCAAATAAAAAGAGTAAACTTTTTTAAATGCTCATCATTTGTATTTACTCTTATATGATTTTCTTCATCTAACTTTTGTCAACCCTAGGCCCAGGCAAAGTTGTGTCACTAATGTCACCAAAACACTTCACAACATTGCCTACTAGGCTTTTTTGCTGAAAAGATCTATTTTATTTAAATAATGTAAGGAATGTATAAAATACACTATATTTCCTTACCTTGGGGCGTTTCCGCTTGACAAAAATCTAGTTTTTTTTGAAGATACAAAAAATTATAGCGACTACTTGAAATTTCGAACGTTGCACGCCGACTTTTTTTGGTTAACTGTCGGAGCACCAATGCAATTGCCATTTCAAAAAATAAAAAATATGTTGCCATAATAATGCAACTTTATTACCAAATGGTAGAAAATGAGAAATAGCTTAACAATCGCGGGATATCTCATTTGAAACAAAATCGGCAAAGTTGCGCTATGATGGCAATGTTACAGCAGTTTACGGTATTAATATTTATTGTTTTCGAATTTCTACGAACGCGCGACCACTAGTTAAAGTAAAATTTTAATTATTAATCAGTATGTAGATGTAAAATATTTTCTTTCAAGACGAACCACACACCTCTTTTTTCTGTCGTCTAGTTATGGAAAATAGAAGACAATGCTTATAAATTTGTTTCAGTGCAATGAAAGAAATTAAGCGTTATTAAATCTATCTTTATACATGTATTTCTTGCGTACGTGCTTAAGTCACTAAACTCCTAAACGATTGGAGGGATTTTAATGAAATTTTTGTGCATGTTGAAGGGGATTCGATAATCACACACAATTTGGTCATCTGGAAATCGTTTTCTTAATATTTTTTTTTAATTATTTTTTATTTGTAAGTAGTCATCGATTTTGGAATGTTTTATATTGTTCCAGCACTGCTATGGGAGCATCAAATATTATGTAGTGGGTCGGCTAATACTTATTGTAAAACTGAAGAAGAGTGAATTCTGTATATTAAATATATTAAAAAAGAGGTGTAAACGACTAAAAAGTGGCATAAAATATTTTTAGAAATTTCGTATGTCTGTATTACGATCGCGATTTACGCTGAATCTTCTAAACCGATCGGAACGAAATTTGACTGGTAGTTACTTTGTGCTCCGAGAAAGGTTATTTTTTTATCGCGCTTATTAAAGGATTTCCCCTAGGATAGAGGTAAAAGTTAAAATGTAAATCGGGCTATAACACATTAACGTGTAATCCGATTTTGTTCAACCTATTCCATTCTTTCATTTTTTCCATGTTTTTAGTCAAAAGTTTTGTAGTTTAGAAATTCTATAATTTCCAAATTAAACACTCTAGATGAAGTGACCAAATAACTTGTAATCCGGAGTATAAAGGAAATTTGCAGGTACATGTCATGTTACATACATATCTTCACGTCAAGTTCCCCTGAGATTAGACAGAGAGTATCATATTCAAGTATATTCAAGTGAACGAAGTTTGCAGGGTCGGCTGTTATAATATAATATACGAAGAGAAAGGCAGAAGGCTTAACCTAATAATATTAATATTGCTTTATGATTAATGTAAAATAATTTTTTAACAATGTATCCTCCATTTTTTTATAATTTTAATATTTATTGACACATAAATGATTATCGTATAGTCCTATTATTGTCGTATAGAAGATCCGAACCTACATCGACCTTTGCTGATCTGATAATATAATGAAACATATTCTACAATAAATTGCATTGAAAAACATATTACAAATGGATTGTTGTGGAGTGAAATGTTTTAAAATAATTAAGACAAATTCAATAAGTAGATGAATGTATTATTTTAATTTAAGCGCTTTCTTCGTGGTTGGGATACAATATTTTTTTCTTTTTTCCTTACTTTCTTAAAACACTGAGACCAATTAAAATAGGTACCTATTCCCAAAGAAAATTTCAAATAGCAACTTAAATTATTTAACACTATCGTCTCGCCCCAGCTTTGCACGGGTATAAAATACTTTCCTCTTCAATCAATTTATCTATTAAAAAACCGCATCAAAATCCGTTGCATAGTTTTAAAGATTGAATCATACAAAGGGACATAAAAACAGAGGAAGCGATTTTGTTTTATACTATGGAGTGATTTGCGAATTAAACTTTTTGTCTATTTAAAAATGGATCAAAGTATACTCTTTTCTTTTTGTAGTAAAAACAAAAATATAAAAACAGTAACGCCAAATTCCAAGCTCTCTGTTATCCTTAGAGGGTCAAGTGGGAGTGTCAAAGGACAGCATACATTTTTAAGACATTTTAGAAAGAAAAATTGCCTTAGAATAAAATGTTAAGAATAGAGACGACTTTAGAAGGGTAAAAATTTGTTAACGAAAGATTTACCTTTTAATTTTTCCAATAAAATATAGTGTACTAAATTTATTAAATCGATGTCTATTCTTTTTGGATTATCATCATATTGGCGTCAATCCCAGTGAAAGCCTGAGATTCCCTTTGTCGCATTTAGCTTTGCTCGGTCGCAAGCATTTAACGAGTAGAACTATTAAGTATCTTCACGCCCATATCCCCGAAGGAATAGGCAGAGGCATAACCAGAGCACCCAGGACTAGCAAGTCTATCGCCAACCGGGCACACATGCAATCCCGAGCAACATTTTTTTGTTAGAAAATTGGAAACACCACATTTTCTTTTTGTTGCCTGAGCCGGGATTCAAACCCCGGACCTGATGAAGTCAAGTCCAATCCTTGGACTGCTCGACCACAGAGGCGACGTATTGGTCATGTCCTAATAATAAAAAACTGTAAATAATTTTGCAAATATGTAACAAAACTTTCGTTGAATTATTTATAATTAAAGAAAATTCATTTCTAAAAACTTTAAAGAAAGTACTCCAAGGCAAAATAAGAGTATAAGTTTACATTCATATTTAAGTAAAAACTCCCAACGAGCTCAAGTTTTGTTAAAACTTCTTAAGTAGGCATTCTAAATAAATTATTTAAAAACTTCAGAGATAGCTTCTATTTAGATTCTGGAAATATGAACAGTCATGGTTAAGTAAATTATGTATAGGTATTATTTCAACAATTTTTTAAGTAATACCTGTACATAAATGTTTAAGTTAATTATGTACAGGTAATATTTCATTAGATACCAAGTTGCGATTCTATCATTTTTTTTGGAAAGATAACAAATTATTCTAATATTGCCCCACATACATTTTACCAACATCTAGCAGTTTTTGAGTTATACTTAATATTGCATCCATTTTTCGCTAATGTTAACGACTTCGTCCGCGAGAATATTAATATGGAACTACCTCGTAACATTGGTCTATTTTTTCTAAAAAAACATCAAAATCGGTTGACTATTGGCCGAGTAATCAAGGAACAAACATACAAAGAAAAACATACAGTCGAAATGAAAACCTCCTTATTTGATTCAGTTAAAAATGAGAATAACTTTAAGTGCATAAAGTAATTTCTATAATATAATTTCTGTGTAGAACCTATTAGACCTAATAATATAAAATTCTCGCGTCACGGTGTGCGTGATTGAACTCCTCCGAAACGGCTTCACCGATTCTCATAAAATTTTGTGAGCATATCATGTAGGTCTGAGAATCGGCCAACATCTATTTTTCATACCCCTAAGTAATAAGAGTGACTCACCCCAATTTTTTTTACTATAATCATATTAAAAATATAGCAGAACAACGTCTGCCGGGTCAGCTAGTATATGTATATAATACTCGTTCGAGAACAGGTCATCGAAAGCCGGAACAAACTTGTACTTAATGTCAAGAGTCTTTTCTTTTCACCAACATACGAAATGTTAAGGCTAATAAAACCTGATACAGTTTAACCACAACAAAATACAAGTTTGTGCACTTTGTGCTAAAAAAAACTCCCTTTGCTGCACCATTATTTAGTAGCTTTTCCCTAAATCCCACAGCTAGTATAAGAGTTTGTTTCAGTCTGTGAATATATGTTCAGTTTTGTGGTTTGAGTCCCGTGGGTAGGGAAGGCTAAATAAACTCTAAAAAGCTTAGTGTATTCATTAAAGGGACATAGTACTTTAAGCGTCCCATTGCTTGCAACTGTAAAATAAATTAAACGTAATTAAAGTGTTATACAAAATGTAAGCATTTAGATTTACTATATTATTTTTTGGTTTAATAAGTTAATTACATATATTTTAATGTTCTGCAAGAACCTCTCCGCGGGTGTGTGCCTCCTCCAAAGAACTCCAATTACCTCTATTTTCAGCCGTTTTCATCCAGTACGGGCCAGCTATTTTCTTAATATCGTCGTCCCATCGCCTGTCGCGCCCATTTCCATTTAAGTTTTTGAAATAGTAGTACGTCAGTAGCCTGTGATAGTTGTCTAATTTTTGAGTGTATATTTTTTTGTATTTTCTGCTATTAGCACGCTTCGTTCGAGTACCCGTTGACATGTAGTTATCTTTATCTTTATTTTGATGGTGTATTTCCAGGTTTGGCAAGCATAAGCTAGAAACGGTTAAATACATCTCGACATACAATTAGTTTTAATTTTGACATGCATGTTGCTCTTAAGAGCTTGAGATATTAAATGCTATTTCGGAAACATAATACTCGTTAGCAATACCATAAAATTTAGACAGGTACTCCATATTTTGTGACAATACTCTGTATAGTAATAGTATCTTCAGTATAAAGTATCTTCACGCCCATATCCCCGAAGAGGTAGGCAGAGGTACAACCAAGGCACCCACGACTAGCCGAAGACACCAAGTCCCACAATCTGATAGGTGGCAAGCCTATCGCCAACCGGGCACATTTCCAATCCCTTCCAACATTTTTTTTATTAGAAAATTAGAAAAATCCAATTTTATTTTTGTTGGCCTACCCGGGATTCGAACCCGGGACCTCATGCAGTCAAGTCCAACACCCGGTCCGCTAGACCACAGAGGCGACTAATAAGTATAAGTAATAGTAATTAATAATCATAGTTAATTTGTCAATTTTTATATTTTTGCCTAACTTTTAGGGAAACAAAATATTACTTAATTAAGCTGCTTAACTACCCACTTTATTTTTATGGACCCACTTAATGATTACATTTCTATTATACGTAGTATCTCTAAACACTCGGTAAATAATGAACTTTTAAAATGAAAATTATTACGTTTTCCTTAAGTTTATTCTGTGATGTAAATGTTTGTGTACGGACATTGGACAACATTATTTATGTACAGGTAACATTGACTTGTTTTAAGTGTAATGCGCCTTACATACAAAATAAATACAATATGAGTTTGAGTTTGTTGTTCTAATCCTTTGCGCTGTCATTGGGTGACCCAATTAGTCTTTTCTTCTCTTATACAGAGTAACTTTGAAAAAGCTTAAATGGCAATGCTGTTTAAATATTATTGCCACATAGTAATGTTTACTTTTATAAACAGTCATTTAAAATAGTCCGCAAAAATGCTTCACTTTTTGTCACGCTATGTCATACCTAGTACGAGTCACGACGTCACCAGCTTGCAACTGCGACTGCGATCGGTGGCAGCCAGTTTGATTATTTGTTTACGTTACAAACATTCAATTTGTATTTTGCTTCGGATAAAAATTATAAATCGATTTATTTTTGAATTTTTTCTTAGATTGTAAGTTCTATTATCGATTCTGAAACGTTTCTCAAAATTTGGCTAGTGCTTTAGATGTAACCCTGTATAAATAAATTGTGGTCAAGGTGGTCTCATATGTTTCGTATGCATGGTTTATAGCAATTGGGTACTAAAAAGATATCTTCACGCCCGTATCCCCAAAGAGGTAAGCAGAGGTAGAACTAGTGTACTTACGACTAGCCGAAGACACTAAGTCCAATGTGATAGATTGGAAACCTATCGCCAATCGAGCACATATCCAATACCGGGTACCATTGTTTTTATCAGAAAGTTGAGAAAACGCATTTTCTTCGTGTTGCCCTACCCAGAGTTGAATCCGGCGCCTCATGTAGTCAAGTCCGATAATCGCCTCATGTAGTCAAGTCCGATAACTGGACAGCTTGACCCCAGGGATCGCCCCCAACGTTTAAATTAAATGAAAATTGTTTATTGTACAGATACTGTATACCTACATACATTCATACATATATGCATACATATACACATACAAAGACACACTAGTATCTAAGACACACTTTATAATCCGTACAAATTGTACATTTTTTACCCATCTTTTTTTTAACGGCTAGTTGAGCTGAAGCCAATAAATCGAGAAGCGAAAGCTGTATTTTATGACGTTCAGCGTTTTAATTAACCAGTAAATTTTAAACAGGTTAATATTTAACTAGATATTGAGATCGCTGGGAATTTAACTGGGTTGCAGAACAACGCCGTACTCTCATAATGGTCATATTTTTAAACCAAGTTCATAAAAACAAGGAATTATGCTCCTACGTCCGCGCAATTTTCGTAAAAAAGAGTCCAAAGTTTTGGCATCTCGTATATAGATATTATTATTAATTTTTAACCGAGTTAAGAGGAGATTCTCAATTCAGTCGGTATTTTTTTTTTATGTATGTACACCGATTTCTCCAAGGTTTTCTAACCGATTTACGTAATTATTTTTTTATTTGATGTGTAATAGTTGTGAATTGGTCTTATAAAATTTGATTCAGGTAGGCCCATTAGGTTTTATTTTATGAGCGTTTTTTAACTACATTCACTTATCCCGATGTTTATGTTTATTAAATTAAATGAAATCAGCAATAAACTGAAAAGTATTAATTATAAAAAGGTTTGAAGTCGGTGCCAAGTTTTAAACGAATAATTATATTGTAAATAAGTATTAAATTGGCTTGTCACCGACTTCAAATACATTAATAAATAGCACATAAAAATAATAAGTAGTGCTATACATTTAATATTAAATCTTTATTATTTTCTACTTTGCACTTTTGAAGAACGGTTTTTATTAACGTAGTTATTTTTATTGTTAAACGAGAAAAGGAAAGTCTTGGTGATAAGGTATATATGCTGTCTAAACCAGAGATGTTGTAACGTTACCGAATTTATTCTGGACTACTAGGCTTACAAGAAATTTCAAAGGGAAGGACGTTTTTAAGGAAACTTTAAAAGTATCTTGGGTCATGGACTAACGCAAAATGTCAAATTTGTTATTAGGTTGGAGTAGACAGTAGTTCTTGGATTAACGTAAGCCACGAAACAAAATTTAGACAGGTACAGCAGTCAATACATGTTATCCATATATCCATATCCATAATGTGTACCAAAGAGAATATAATCACTACGTGTATGTACCTCGCTTTTGACAACTACCACTCGGCAGTCGTGCTAGGGTTGTCATCTTTGGGTTATGCACAATAACTAGGAGTGGCACTCGTATCTAGTTATTTGATTTCCGATTTTTGTTGAGAATTAATCAGAAAGCACAGAAATAGGTTTAAACGAACAACTACTAAAACATTGTAATAAAATGAAATTTTATTAAAACTTTACTATAACGTATTGGTACTAACTACAAACTAACGTGTTTCTTACTATAAATTATATATTAATATATAAAGAATTGATTCTTGAAGTCCTGGATTAGGCAACGAAACAAAAGAAAATCTGTATTGAAAAATTTTCATGTAAGAAACAATGTTTCCCGGGATCGGATTTGTACTCTGTTGGCGATAGGGTTGCCACTCATCACATTGTGGGACTGACACTGACACTTATCACAATACGGATGTACCGTGTTCATAAACAACACTATGAAGTCTCATAGTTCCCACTAACGCATAGGGATAGTAAACCTATTCGTAAACAATACATGAGCGAATTCAACTACTATTCGTTGTCAAAATCGACGCATAGCTAAAATAAATAGCCACGGAGCTACTTCAAGAAACGCAAAGCAATATTATCCCGGTGACGTTGTAAAAGTCGTTAGACGTACACAACCGTAGTCATTTCGAAAAAAAAAATAAGTTGTTTGTATCAAATCGAAATTTTTAGGTTATTTATTTATAACCATTGTAAGTTAATAAATAATAGTTACTTTAAAAATAATTGTTAATTAGAATTGTTTTCAGTAGTTAGGAAAAGTATGTTTAATTACATTAACTAAAAAATAGTACAAGTATCTTCACGCCCATATCCCCGAAGTGGTAGGCAGAGGTACAACCAAGGTACCCACGACTAGCCGAAGACACTAAGTCCCACAATGTGATAGGTGGCAAGCCTATCGCCAACCGGGCACATTTCTAATCCCGACCAACGTTTTTATTGGAAAATTGGAAAAATCCAATTTTCTTTGTGTTGGCCGACCCGGGATTCGAACCCGAGACCTAATGCAGTCAAGTCCAACACCCGGACCGCTAGACCACAGAGGCGATATTAAAAATTAATAAACGAAAACTAACTTATTACGCAAAAATTAAAATTGGTTTTCAAAATCCTATACTACATATATATTAAAAAACAGGCGAACAAAAAAATAAATATCAATAAAATAGATTATTTCGATTGACATTTGCTAATCAATGACATTATGTTATGTCCAAAGAAGAGTGAAGTACGATATACTCGTAACAAACGGACCTATCATCCTAGCTAAGTTCTAAGTATTTGTTATGAATTGGATGACTTCAGCAAGGAACGCATAGTTAAATGTCATATTTCGCACAGCGTTGTTTTATTACTTAGCCAAATATGCTTCTTGAATGCGGGTGTTAGTGTCTTCGGCTAGTCGCGGGTGCCCCGGTTGGGTATCTGCCTACCTATTTCGGGATATGTGTGTGAAGATACTTTAAAATGATATATTCGATTCCGATTTCCAATTTTTATGAACCCTATATATGTAGCCCTATCATAGCATAGGTAATGAATATACTGTTTTATCGCGTCTTTTCCATCAGATAAACTGGTTATGTATACGCGGGAAAGACATAACCACAGCCGGGTAATAACAAAAATACTACAAAAGGATATTTTTATACCTATCGAAAATAGAAAGCACGACCCTTTATTCAAACCCACATAAATATCCGAGATAAGGATCTATGGACAGTTTTATTCCAGTGTTAGATAAGGGAACCCTTTTGTTATCATTAATAAATATTTGTAAGAAAGAGTTCCTTGAGTAAACTAGATGTTACTCGCGATCTCGTTTAAAATTTAAGCTTTGAAGTGAAAACTTCTTTAGCGGCGTTGCGCACTTTTTTTAGAATGGGTAAACGCTTCTAAACTGGCGTCAGATCGTCAGATCATCAGATCGAAAATTCGTAAGACGGCGCAGGGCGCATGCGCGAATATCCGTGTTGTCATGTTTGTGTACGATAGCTTTAAGCGATGAATATTACTTTCATACTGATGATTAAAGCAATTCGTGCAAAATTATTCCCTAACTATTGCAAAATGTCTAAAATGCACAACGTTAATATTCAAGTTTAAAGTTCTGTCGGCACTCCCGGAGTGCAACCCGTCGTTTTTTTATGTGAGAGGTCAGCAAACAAGTATACGGCTATCCTAATAGCATAAGGTAAACGTTGTTTATAGATACCATAGATCTTGCAGGTGCGTCACTGTCATGAGGCCGGGATAAAAGGCCTATTGTGCAAGTCTATCGGATAACCTAATCTCGAGACTGGAAAATAAAAGGGATAGTCAAGGCGGTTCCTGGTGGTTGTGGCGGTGGCGGTGGCTCTATACCTGGGCAAGTTCCTGCACAGCACTCTTGTTGGTAATGACCTACATTTGAACCTGTGTCCGCTTCTTATGACCTGGCTGGTAGAGATAATAATGTTCTATTGTACTTGGGAAGATATTCCTTACAGGAACTGTTAGACATCATGAATATATCGTTAATAGAACTTGTACTGTGTCATTTGTACGGTACGAACGATTTTCTAAGGATGCCTCGGTGCCAAGGCAAAACGTACGTCGAGAGCGATTTGGTGTACTTTGTGGTGAGTTGGCGAAGGATGTGACAAACTGGGTTGTTTGTCCAGCTCAGACTGTATCCGTGGTCTGGTCATTTTGGGCGGGGAAACGTTCGTGAGATTGTCACATTACTTCGGAGATTTACTAAATAAAATCTTATTATGCATCTCGTATATTGGGTAACGCCATAATGTCTCTGTCTCATGTTCCAGCTTGGAGGGTAGGGTAGCCGGTATGCCTGCACAATATGCCTTCCATCCCAGTCTCTTGAAACCGACGTATTTATAACATCTATGGTGTCTATAGGCCACGGTTGTATCTCATTCAGGAGAGCCGCTTGTTTATAGGATTTTAAACTTAAATCGTCGCGAATTAATAAAATTTTTTAATTATTTAACGTCGTGACCACGGCCTATGCAACTAGGCCGAAATATCGACAAATAAAATAAAAAGAGATCGTGAGTATCCCGTATAAATAATTAAAAGGTGTTATTAGCCGCTTGTTTGTTTGCTAACCTATAATATTAAAGAAAATAATTCAACAAAGTAACGCAAGAGGTTATAAAACATCTAAAACGTCTATATCTATCTATAAGTAGACTTAGGAAATTGGCCGTAAGTCAATATTTTCTATTCGAGATTATAACGTGAGAGATA
>NJDC01001272.1:18007-50230 GCA_002245475.1 Calephelis virginiensis
AGGCAGGAATAGCTAAGGCGGTGGTGCTAATCCGGGCGAGTCGCTGTGAAACTTACCACCTAGTCAGATGTCACGGTGTTAATGACGGTAAGTTTATTTACCTCGTACAAACTGTCAGGCGGGGGCAAATTATTTTCAACGCAGGGGACCAAAATGCGGAAACCCCTTATTATATCTAATTATTCTTTGGTGTCCATAGAAATTATGTTAAGTTAGCAATAAGATTACGTTCTGGACATTATCCAAATGCATAATTTTGCATACCTAATGAAAAAAAAGATTCACCTAATTGTGAACATTGTAATAAGATAGAAGATATGCAACATTTGCTGATGGAATGTGGTCGGAACAAAAATGAAAGAACATTACTGGTACAAGAATTTCAGTTAAACGAAAACAGTGTAGGTTTAGTGCAGGAAATTTAGTCAAGTCCAAACACAGAATTGGCAAAAAAGTTTTGTCAACTAGCTAACGACATTGGTTAGCTAGTTGACAAAATTTAGGTATAGTCTAATTATTATTAAATATTTAATTTTTATATTTTTACATTTTTTTTTTGTAATATGAGGGACAAAAGTGTGATCGGGTACGATGGGGTTAACATGTCTTTAAACAAAACCCTCCTAAAACATAAGACTAAAAAAAAATCTAATTATTCTTCAGCAAACGCTATTTTTCCATTTCCTTCTGATAGTTTTATGTTAGGATATTTTTATTCTGCAATTAGATTGGCGAAGGTCGTCATTGTTCCTAATCATGTTCTATTTTCAAACAGGATCGAGTTTATTGTGTTGATGTAAAAAGAAAACTTTTTACTTCCGCTCGTAATGCAAGGGCTATTAATTTTGTCTCCCACTCAATCAGTCTTTTGTTTTTTACTTCACAAACGAATTTTTCTTTTCTTATTTATTTATTAATAATTATTTTCACCTCTGTGGTCTAGCGTTCCGGGTGTTGGACTTGATTGCATGAGGTCCTGGGTTCGAATCCCGGGTCGGCCAACATAAAGAAAATTGGATTTTAAAAAAAAATGTTGGTCGGGATTGGAAATGTGCCTGGTTGGCGATAGGCTTTCCACCTATCACATTGTGGGACTTAGTGTCTTCGGCTAGTCGTGGGTGCCTTGGTTGTACCTCTGCCTACCTCTTCGGGGATATGGGCGTGAAGATACTTTAATCATTATTTTGTTAACCATTTGCATCAGTTGTTATTTTTTTAGTTAGTTTGTCCCTTTTCTGGGACCGGCTAAGACCTTTTGGCCATGCTGCTTCCGTATTAGTTAAGTCTTTGTTTTAGTCTGTTTACAAAGTCATGTTAGGGTCTTGAGTAAAGCGGTGGTTTCGTTACTCAAGCTCATCTAGAGAGATTTAACGGCAACGATGACATACGCGATACACTAATTTGTAAATGATTATTTCATTTGTGCACTTTAACTGAACACAATAATTGTACAATATGCCACCAAAATTGACTAATTTCACTCAAAATTAACACGAAATTCATTAATTATGAAAAAATTACGACCATCTTCGGCATTCACGATGGCGCCAAAACTCCCTTAGTTGTTATTTTTAAACCCTGATGGAAAAAGAGGGGTGTTATAAGTTTGACGTGCCTGTATTTGTGTCTGTCTGTGGCATCATGACTCTTGAACGGATAAACCGATTTCGATAGGGATTTATATTTGAAAGCTGATGTGATCGAAGTGGTTTTTAGTCGCCTCTGTGGTCTTGCGGTCCAGGTGTTTGACTTGACTTCATGAGGTCCCGAGTTCGATTCTAGGGTCAGGCAAAACTTCCTGTTTGGAGGTTAAATGAAAACTGCCCACTTCAGATTCGCAACGTGTCATTGTCAACCGTTGCTGATTAAAAGGGTGTTAGACAACGATAACACATAGAAATACTTAAAAGGATACTGGAATAGTTTTAATAAACAGGCAGACCCGAAAATGCAGGAATTAATGTTTGTTTTTTTTTTATAATATTGGGAGGCAAACAACTAAACACAGATGGCACACTAAAAAGTTTGTTTCCAAACTTTTTAGTGCGCCATCTGTGATCTTTTATCGTTATCATCAATGTATTTGTTTGTGTGTGTCAGATGTATGGTAGTGTGGGTAATGTTTTATTTAGTGATTTATTTTACTTTATAAGCATTATTATTTAAAAATATAAGTGTGCCAAATTTTCTGCTCCTGAGTCCGAGCAAATTTTCGTAAAAAGGGATCCAAAGGTTTGTCATCCCTTATTAATATATAAATAGTTTGACCGCCTCGATGGTCGAGTGACTAGCGTACTTGCCTAACTGCATCGACGAACCGCGGGGCTTGGGTTCGATTCCCGACAGGGGCAGGCATTTGTGTGATGAACATTTAGATGTCTGCATTTTCGGGTATGGGTGCTTATTAAATGTATTCTGGTATCTATTTAAGTATTTCTATGTAATAGTATAGTTGACTAACACCCATAACACAAGCATATAATTTGCTTACTTTGGGGTTAGATTCAATTTGTGTAACTTGTCTAGGGATATTTATTTATTTATAAATTTTGTCAAACATACATATTTTGCCAAGATAATTAAATACGAAAACTAATAATCAACTTCTTCATTAAGTATTGATATCGCAAATAGTTAATAACAATAATTAATATTATGCCCATTTCATATTGCCAATGTCCCGGATCGTGGTGGCGGTTATTTCTGAATTTTAATAGACTATGTTCCCGAATGTGTGATTATGTAAATTTTAATTAAATACATGTTAATATTATTCATAGCTAATTGTAATAAAAGGTTTATCGAGTATTTACATCGAAACAACAAATGCTTAACGTCGGAATAACAAAAGTACGTTTATTCTTGTACCACGAAACAAAAAAATAAAAACGGTAACGATGTTAAAAAATAAAAACGGCTAATTGTGAGTTGGACTCGCCCATGGAAGGTTCTGTAGCAGCATCATATTAAAAAACGTTTTACTACTTTGGAAGAGTAAACCATGCAGTTAAAAAAATGGTAGAAAGCTAAATATATTTATTGGAGATCTATCCACATATACCCCATACTTGCAGATGGGGGTAATTTATCCATTACCAGCGACAATGCACACCACTACATCCACTGTGTCGGTAGGAGCAACCATACACATTATATACCCTAAGGAAATAAAAGAACATAGAAAACACTGAAATTTTATTTTGATTTAAGTGCGATAATCCGCAAGATAATAAAATAAAAAGTATATGGAGAGATTGTATATATAAGTAAATCTATTTGATTATCAGAAGTAGGAGACCCCAAATTTATAAAGCGCCACAAAAAACGCACACCGCTTTAACCACTGTTTAATCAGCGGCACCAATTATACACACTGTATACACTAAAGTTTCAAATCAACAATTTCACATTGATTTAAGTATAGATTTCCGCAAAGTTAGGAAATGCTCTATCAATAACTAAGATTGCTTTGATAAAACTATAAGATTATGGAGAGGTTGCACAATAGCTTGCCCAGATTGGTGTCATCTCTGTTGTTGGGTTTTATGCTAAAGCAATCATGAGAAATAGGTCCTTATATCGACTAGCAAAAAGCTTTATGTGTTGTCCGGGCTCTTTTGCAGAATAGACTATCAGCTTCCCTATCAGGCAGCTCGTAAAAGGCGAACATAGGTTTACCGTCACTAACACCGTAACATCCTACTAGGTGGAAAAGTTTCGCAGCGACTTGCCCGGATTGGTACCACCGCCTTACCTATTCGTGCTGCGTCAGTGTTTGCTGTTGACGTGTTCCGGTTCAAAGGATAAGCTTGACCTAATTTTGCTAGAGGACTAACATCCCGGCCTTACGTTGGCAACGCACCTTTGATGGTAGACGGCTTGAATTTCTTACCATCAGGAAAGCCATTTGCTTGTTTTCCTTCCAATATCATAAAAAAATATGTTTAGCTTCAAAACTTTAAAGAGGTCCGAAAGAATATTTTCTTATTACGAGTACATGGGCAGTTGCTCTCTATACAATGCTATTAGGAGGGATTTAATAAATTCTTGAAAATGCCGCTGAAACGTGTTCATCTTAATTTAAAATAGGGATAAAGATAAAAGCAAGGAGCGCGCCAAATTTCTGTAAAACATTGTTATTTGGCGGCCATCTTGAATTATCATGCTGGGCTTTGCCAAAATGCGGATGTAGCCTTCTGTTTGAATATCACTACCAGTTTCAGGGTTAATAAACTTGTGTTTTGGGTCATTCAGTAAAAAGTAATGTTGTTATTTCAAAATGTAATCGTATTCCCCAAAAATAATTATCAAAATTGAATTTGTTTGTTGTTGTAGTACTACAACATGGTCCTTTTAAGGCGAATTCGCTTATGTATTAAAATTTAGCTTGCCTTGGGAAACTTTGTTATGATTTCGAGATAAAAAAAACTAGCTTTGGCGTCTCTAACCGGCGTGAATTTCATAACATCAGGAAATCCGTCTGCTTGTTTGCCTTAAAATATTATAAAAAAACTCTGGTTCACTTAATTTAATGGAACCATACGATAAAAGGTTTCATAAAATTAAGGTATTTAATAAACAAATCCAAATTGGTTGGTTTTATTGGTACAAAAAATTTAAATGCATTGTAGTTGAAACAATTAATTTTGAATTTAATTTTCAATGTCATTAACACTAGTTCCATATTCAAATTTCATTGCGATCAGTATGAGTGCTTATATGGTCACACATACATCGACATTTCTAGCATTTCCGCAAACTTTGGTATTAATTAATCGAACTTTACTTTTGTGTCGCCCAGTGAAAACAAGTGAAATGTAACTTTATTATGATATCGTTATCCTGTTTTTCACAAGCAGTTACTAGAATTAAGTTTGTTATTATTAACAATAAAAATAATCGCTTTGAAAAAATAAATGAGCTTGTGTTTTGTGTGAAATAATTTTCAGTAATATTTTTATGTTATAGTGACACAAACAAGTGGACTTTTTAAAAGACAAAAAATTATGCATTGCCAACGTAATTCTGGAGTGTAGAGCGTCTTGAGGAAGTGAGTTTTGGTAACCCTATTCTTTTATTTGTATAGGTAACCCTGCTCTCCAAACCGGGACATAACTGTCAAGACGACGATTCGGCTGCAGGAATAGGTGTGGCAGTGATCCAATTCAAGCTAGAAGTTGCAATCTCAATTATTACAAGTGTGAGATGAAATCTCCACGATAAAAAATATGATAGACATAGTTTTCAACCTAACCTGTATTTTTAAACTACTGAACTTTTTAGCTCTTTGCTATAACGCATATGCTACGTCGTAGCATGCTACAGCGTAGCACATTCGTAGTAGCTACAGTTATAGTATAATGCAACGATACGCACGAATTGTTACAAAATAAAATATAAAGTGTTCAAGCACGACTCAGACTCGTCCATGAAGGGATGGGAAGGTAAGGAGATATTAACTAGAACAGAGTAGGGATACACAATGTGAATTATCGAAACTTGATTAATCGAAACAAGCGGATACTAGACAAATAATTATCGATTAAACAATATCGATAAAAAATAGGCATTTTAATATTTCAAAGAAAACATTTTTTTATCTTCGTTTTTTAATAGCATATTGTTTTAAAATTAGTCTCGTTTGACGGTTAGACAATATACTCGTACCTACCTATTTGATTAAAATAAAATAACAATTTGAAAGCAAAAAACCTTTTAAAAAGTTTAAATATTTTAAATAGTTAATAAAAGTTTAAATTGATGGTGTTTTTAAACTACGCCTTTGATGTTCATTTATTTTGCATATTTTATTTAAGCTCATGATTTTTTAACGATATTTATTTGTCTAGTACGTGGCCTTTTCGGTTGATCAAGTTTCGAAAATCACAATGTTTTTTTTTCAGCGCAGCATTGAATGCGTACGCGCATGTCAGCATATGGGTTTGTAAGCGTATTTATGCATCTGCGTGTGCGCATGCGCATTAGGGCGTTTTCGTGTGTATCTGTGGCAACATAGCTCCTATACGGATATACTGATTTTGATGAGGATTGTATTATTTTAAACCTAACGTATCTGAGATGGTTTTAACCTACATTACAGATAAATTTTGTCAGGGGTTACGACCGAAAACGTAAAAAAAACCGAAACTGACCGAAAATGTAAATTTCAAATTCATTTTTTTATCTCTATTTCACGTTTTTTTATCGAAGTTTCTTTTTTTACGATTTATGCAATGAGCAGGATGGCAGAGAAATCGCAAAAGGCGCAACAAAGCCTTTTCTTGAAATATTTCTAAATTGACATATTTATAAAATTTATATATAAAATGACACGTGTCGATGCAAACTCGTGATAGTTTACTTAACAAAATATATTTTTTTTATATTTTGAGTAAGTAGATAACACTATTTAGAATATCAATTGAAGAGTTCTTAGTAAAAGAAGTTTCTTATCACATGGCACAGGCACGCAAATAAGCATTACAAAAATAGTAAGTCTTGGACTTTTTCTTAACACTTCTTGCTGTAAAACGAACGTGGTTTCAGCCAGAAGCCCATAGATCCCTGACGTCATTTTTACATATTTTATGCTTATTTTGTGCCACAGCTTGTGTTTTATTGTTGTATCTATATAGTAATACGAGTACGTGAAGCAAAAACTTTGGACCCCTTTTTACGAAAATTGCGTGGACGCAGGAGCATAAAATTTAGCACACTTATAGTTTATGTGTAGGAGAAGTGCAGAACGCTAATATTTTTCAATAATAATACTTATAAAGTACATCAAATCAACACATAAAACATTACCCACACTATCATGTATTTGACACACACAAACAAATGATAACGATAAAAGATCACAGATGGCGCACCACACAGTTTGAAAACAAAGTAGTTGGTCTCGAGAAATGAAGATGGCGTTCTTATAAACAAGATATTAAAATTTATTATGGTCGAATTTCGAACAACGGGCCACTACTAGTAGGTATAAATAAGGCTTTATTAATAGTCTGAGTTGTAATAAGCCTTGTTCAAATAGTGTGTTATGATATGTTTTAATTTCTTGATGTATTGAGAGGTTAACAAACTCTACAAGTTAATATTACCTCTTGTTTTTTGAATTTAAATATTTGAAGTATATTTGAAGTATAATCAACTTACAATACAATACTTAGCATCTGGAGGACATAAGTTGAGCCTGGCAGCGCTGCGGTTGTTGCAAGGGGTGATCGAACCCACACCGTCGCTGTACTGTCCGCATTGCCAACACGTTATACCAGCAGCTGCCGCTATCATGGTCATCAGGACACCTACCGTCGCCAGTTTTGATGAGTTGGTCATTGTCTGTAACAAATGGATCATTGAAGAAAATAACTCGACATGTACCTATTTTTTAATGATAAAAACTGGTATACTGGCTTGTGGGCTGCCTGGTGGAAAATTTACCATTGCCCATGGACATATGCAATTTAAAGAGTTAGATGCCAATGTGATGCCAGTTTTTAAAAGTTTAATAACCCCTTATCTTAAAAATCCCTGTTGAAATATCAGGAAAAACGTATGCCATCAAAAACATCCTCTAAAAAGTATTTAAAAAAATCTCGCAGCTTATTTTTTCTACGGCAAAAAGTTGTTTAATCCATGTAATACCAAGTTGGTTACCTAGTTATTACGAAAGTTTTTATCATATAAAAGTTCTTTCACGTTTTAAATATCAACTTGGCCATTGAATGATTGTGTGTGTGCATCCAAAACGAATACATAGGGGGGCCAAAAGGGCCTAAATTCCTTCGAGAAAACGATGATATGGCCGTGCCGCTTTTTTGTTCGACTTGGCGGGGCCACTGTCGTGCCTCCTGATTTAGTTTACTAGACTATTCCACTAGCGTATCGCCAATCGCATCTGTCAAGCGTTCTGGTATTGTATTTGACGTTATGAGGTCCCCGGGTCGGACAATTAAACGTTGTTGTTGAATTGCCGCCATTGTCGTCTTGGTCTTCCATGTGAGAGATTAGGGTGGCAGGCGAACTTACACACGTCTCACATATCCCGGCCATACCCCAGCTTTAACAACACCAGTTACTATAGGCGACGTTTCTCGTTACCATCAGGAGAGATGATTGCTTTTCAGCTATCTTAAAGCCTGAAAAATATTTTTTTTAAGGAAAAAAGCAAATTATTACTATTGGTAATAAATACGTATCACCCTCAGATTCATGATGTTAACGATCAGTTGCAAAACTGAAATTGGGTTCTTAAGCCTCCAAATGAAATAACTGAATACTTTCCAAAGTGGAACGTAGCAAAGAGTTTTGACGTTATAGTAACACCTCTGTGGTCTAGCGGTCCAAGTGTTGGACTTGACTTTATGCGATCCTGGGTTTAAATCCCGGGTCGGGCATCAAAAAGAAAATGAGGTATTTCCAATTTTCCAATTCTAATTTTTCCAATTTCCAATTAAAAAAATTTGATCGGGTTAAATATGTGCCCGATTGGCGATTGGCTTGCCACCTATCACATTGTGGGACTTAGTGTCTTTGACTAGTCATGGGTCCCCTGATTGTACCTCTGCCTACCTCTTCGGGGATATAGGCGTAAAAATACTTTTTTTAAAGCAACGTAGACTTCTTCCACCTGGTCTGACTAACCCTACGAGAATAATTCAGTGTTGTAAATTCCTAGGATATTCTTTTTTTACAACTAGTCCAAGAATAAAACCATTACGGACCGTTTTTAAAAATGCACAAGGCTCGGACACACGTGAAATACATCTGCTGCTCTGGAAACCAGTTGGTAAATGTAGAATGTACATATTTAATGTACTCTACGCCACAGCTCAACCAGTCGTCCAAATAAGTAGACATCGCGCTAAGCATGTGGTATTACATATGGTACAAACAGTTTTTTTTATAACAAGGTAGTAAATATGCAAACGAACTTCATATGGTATATATAAATACACCTATATACAAAAGATTGTAATGGTGCGTTTTCGTAGTTTATAAATAACGTTACTCTCTAAGACAAAATGTACTCAATATAATGAATGATTAACACCCATAACACAAGCATATAATTTGCTTACATTGGGGTTATATTTAATTTGTGTGACATGTCCAAAGATATTTATTTATCATGGCAAGAATAGGTAGTGTAGGCCCCTGCCTACCCTGGGTAGTACCCTACCTGGGTAGGTAGGGGCCCACATTGTGATAGGTGGCAAGCCTATCGCCAACCGGGTACATTTCCAATTCCAAGCAACATTTTCTTTTTATTAGAAAATTGGAAAAAGCCAATTTTCTTTTTGTTGGCCGACCCGGGATGCGAACCCGGGACCTCAGGCAGTCAAGTCCAACAACTGAACCGCTAGACCACACAGGCGATCTAGCTCTAAGGAAATTACACTCTTACAAGCTGCTTGGTAGGAAATACGTCGGCTATCATCCAATAAATACCGCCAACCAGACCACAGTACAAATATAGATAATGGAACGGTATGGAAACTAAGCCTCTTTATATAATACGTCATGTTATGTCTGCATATGGGGGATTTGGGAGATATGTCGTCACGTTCTGCGTAGGCTCAGGGTTATTGTCATTCACAACAGGCGTAAAACCACTTGTCACTAAAACTATTTTCCATCCTTTCATCCACTGCTATAAACTGATAGAACCAGTCTGCAATCATTCAAATCGGCATATGTTCGTAGAAGCCAAATAACATGACTTCTTTAATGGTTGGGAAGTTTCAAAATCCACCACGTGAAAGATCCTCACTTTAACGTACCGTACTTCTTTTAACCACATTTTTGCAATTCAACAATTTTTTGAGTGAGCTTATGGTGATAAAAGCTGTGATAAAGTTTAATCAGAAAAGGTCAAATAATTAAGATTGAGTTTCAGTTAAAGATTATTACAAAGGACAAATACAAAACAAAATTGTCATTGTATCAATATCATATACTTTAAATTGACAATTCTTGTATATTAGTCTGATGGCTTGTATATTTCTCCAAAACGTCTTTAATGACACTAAAATTAAAAACATTCATCAAAATTAAAAAAAAAACAATATGTAACGTAGCTCAAAACCACCTTCCAACAACACAAGAATAAGTAAATAAATACATTTTAATTTATTTGTTCTAAGTATAGCTATAGTTAATTGTTTTTTGTACACGATGCCTTCCATTTTATTTTCACAGCTTATTTTTTTTTGGGGTTGGCTGGAAGAAATTTCTTTAGTTAGAGATAAGCTCGCCTTTTGTGCATTTTTAACTTCTCGTGTATTTTGTGTCTTTTAGTTTTTGTGTGCAATAAAGTGTTAAATAAATAAATAAATCCCTGCTCAGGTTTCACAAATTGAATCTGGCCCCAGAGTAAGCAAATAATGTGTTACGAGTTATTAGCCAGTGACAGTAACACATTTTAGACCAAAAATACAACAGATTTCGACACGTAACTTACCGAACGTAATCAATATGGACTCATGCTAAAGGCTCAGAACAAATCTCGGTAGTGTAACTAATGTTATGAAACTGTATCAATACTATGGTTTGACGTCTGCTGCTGGACATAGACCTCCCCCAAAGAGCGCAACGAGTCAAGGTCACCAGCTCCTTGTTTCCAGTGACTCCCCGCGACTTTTACCAGGTCATTAGGCCACCGGATGGGAGGTGGCCTAACACTACGACCTCCGGTGCAGGCTGTCACATTTATATACAGGAGTAATAACTGACTTCAAGAAGCCAGTAATCAATTATCTCAACACTAAAATTGTAAATGAGGCCGTGCAAATTGGAGACTAGGATTTTTTCCACACAGTGAAAATGGCAATCCTATAAACTCTTATTGTAATAACTTAAATCTTACATATATTTAACTAATCGTTTATTGTATAGGAACAGTGCTTTAGCTGCGCCCGATGAGAGGTCAGCCAAAACACTATTAAACATACCTATCTCTTTATTATTTTTATTATAAAAAGCCAAAAATTGATCTCTTTTGGCTACGTTACAGACGCACTCCGCTAAAATATGTTGCACATCTTCCTCTTTATTGCATAATTCACAATTTGGTGACATTTCCCTTCCCATCCAAAAAGCAAACCTATTTAGGGGAATGTGTCCGGATCGCAACCTATGTGCTTTTATAATCTATCTAGTATTTATTATATATTTAGACTATATCTAGACTATATATCGGAGACTAGGATCTTAGGCTAAGTAAGTTACTGGATATCCTACATTTCAAACAAGAACAAGGCAGTAACAACTGATTCAATGGTGGCTGAAATTGGTATGACGGTAAGGTGGTACTGGTCCTGGCAGAAGCTCACCACTTAAAATCACAGTATTAGTAATAAATAATCATCTTTAATATAGTAACAATAGTTTCATTTTTGAGTAGTCACCTATCAGGATTTTTCTTCAAAGTAGGCTGGTACCAGTCCAGGGAGTCCTAACTTTAACACAAACACTAAGTGTTGTACTACTGATCCTTTTTTACACTGTGCCATGTTAAAGTAAAAACTTGAGTAAAAGCTTTGGGATAGACACGAAACAGGTAAAAGTAATAAAATATTCACGTTTACGGAAGCCTTGTGTAAAAATAAATAATTCAAGCAAGGAGTAGTCGTTTTTTGAATTTATTAGTCTCCTACGACCTTATGTTTTTTGATAATAAAATTGGATGTTAAGGCGCCGGCGACGACACAAATATAGTTTATCTATTGTTTAACATGCGATTTACTATCATTATTTCGATAGTTATACCGATTGTTTGATACCTTATTAATAACCATGGACTAACGTAGGATTAAAATTAAGTTAATATTATAGTGTAATAATAACTATAAGACGAGATCGAACCTTGGAGTGTTTTACTTCTTATTTATTAATAAGACGGTTAGGGTACAAATGATATGTCGAATCCTGTAAAAAAATCAAAATGATGGTCAAAATAGTGCTCTATAATTTCAGAAACATAAATGCAAAATATTTTTATTTTTACATTGGTCTTAATATCTATTTTTTTGTAATACTAGCCGAGCCGGTGAGCCTCGTTTTTCGTGAAACCTAACAATAGTTTGTGTAGATAATATTATTAGTGTTATTGTTATTAAAGTGATGGATTTTATAATAGAGTAAGTAAGTGTCTTCACGTCCATATCTCCGAAGAAGTAAGCAGTGGCACAACAAGAGTACCCACGGCTAGCCGAAGACACTAAGTCCCACAATGTGATACGTGGCAAGGTTATCGCCAACCGGACACATATCCAATCCCGAGCATTTTTTTTGTTGGAAAAATGAAAAAATCCAATTTTCTTTTTGTTGCCCGACCCGGGAATCGAACCTCATGCAGTCTAAACCGACAACTGAACCGCTAGACCACGGAGCCGACGAAGAATTTATAATAAAGTCAGAAAACCAGATTAAGCTTACCTGAACACGTCTTTCGGAACCGTGCAACTTAGCACTCGATACTCTCTGCTTATGTTTTAAGAGAATTAGCGTTAAGATATCATATATGAAAGTAAATAAGATGGCCTATAGGTGAGATTAAATATTCCTGCATTCTCCTGGTTTCAAATTGTAAAAAAAAAATACCATTTATTTTGAGCGTTTTATATCTATAATTTCTAAATAGCATAATTTATGATCTTCAAAGATTTACTCGATAACTTGTAAAATATATCCTATCAAATAAAAATAATTAATGAAAACCAACTACACGTTTCTGAGTTATAGCTTGATTTCCCCGTGTTGGACCAGATTCTTTTGCAGAATGGACCATCTGCCTTCCTGCCAGGCAGCTCGTATCAGGCGAGCATAAGCTAGACGTCACTAGCACCATGACATATCTGACTAACTGGTAGAGTTTCGCAGTGACTTGCCCGGATTGGTACCACTGCCTTACCTATTCCTGTCGCCATAACGTCAATGCTTGCCGTAGACGTGTTCCGGTTTGAAGGATAAGGTAGAACTTGCTTTTGCTCAAGGTCTCACATCACCTCACCAGCCTCAGGTTGGCAATGCGCCATTACCACCTTTGGTGTCTCTATGCGGCGTGAATTTCTGGCCATCAGGAAATCCGTCTGCTTATTTGCCTTCCAATACCATAAAACAATCTATGTTGACTGCTACCCGTCTATCACGTCTCCGTCCTAACACAGAGCTACTATCTAGCCTACAAAATTTTAGTACGATTTAAGCACATTCAGCCTGAATAGAGGTTGGGATACGCTAAGACAGACAGACAAACATTCTAAAAATGCTAAAAATTTGTTCTACTGCCCTTTTGTAGTCACCTGCTTCTATTGCTTTTAAATACCTTCCATGTACAAAACTTACCCTTCTACAGTGTTGTTATAGCTATAAATAAAATTCATTCAAATTTCAACATGTATGTCTGGGTTCTATGTGAAGAATAGTACCTCGACTGGCAGTTTGTGATCAAAGATTAAATGGGTCACTGACAGGAACACTGGTGGCTGAATGTTTGGTGATGATAAACTAACGTTCCCATCGCCCACCACCGCGACCAATACGCGAATAAAGGAAGAATAGTTAGGCTTGTCACATTCTGTGTCATTTGGAGGACTATTTGCCATAACAGTTACACTACTTACGCGGAATTAGCAAAATAAAGGCTTATTTTACATCTGTTAACCCCGGTTAACAATATCCCGTCACACAGTATACTGTAACGTATACAGGTAGACGCTATAAACCTTGGTTGTCTCTGACCACTAAAGACTTTTATGATCCATCTATTATCACATAAAAAATATAGCCTGTGTAAGTTGAATGTACTGTATAGGAGGTAATTAATTATATCTCTCCATTCTTTGTAAATACAAACGTGAATAATAATTTTAGAGAAAGGTGAGTATTCGATTTTACATTTCGCTTCCAAAGCGGGTCGTTTGGGTACAATGAAAAATGATTACGGCAGGCAATGATTGATAATACCAATTGAGGAGAAGAAATGTGTCAGAAGGGGCTTCAGAACCCTTTGTGCTCGACTTTGAATGATTTTAAACACATAAAATGAATGCTTCGTTTGAAATCGCAATTATGTTTTATTTATAACTCCGGTGAACTTCGTTCCACCCGTTCAGTTTGTGTGGAAAAAAATTAAATGTTGTTTTTCCTAGTTTCCTCAAAGCCGAACGGAATAAATAGTATCTATGATTTTAAGCTACCTTCCCAAAATCGGCCAAATCGGTTTAGCCGATTTTGAGTTATAAATAGTCTAACACAATTTTCTTTTATATAATAACTAGTTGATCCAGCGAACTTCGTGTCACTTGACATTAACAGCTACTAACAGTTTTTATGGACAAATTTTAAGTATGGTTTTTCCCATTTTTCCTGAAATTTTCCCGGGTTTTCTCACATAACCCTTCTCCTGACAATAACCAATACAAGAAAAAAGAATAAGCAAAACTGGCCAATCTGTTCAAGTGTGATCCGACGACCACACCAAATGGGGATTAATTTTTACATACGTATAATTATAGAATTAGAAGGCATATGAAAAGATAAATTTCCAACTGAAAATACTCCGTCTTTGTCTCCGTGTACTCTACCCGAAGTAAAAGTTTGGATAGTGTAGAAGTAGACCCGGGCCTGCCTTCCTGCCAGGCAGATCGTAAGAGGCGAGCTCAGCAATTATTATTAGCAACAAGAACTTCACCGGGTAGGGATCTACCACCTTACCTATCCCTACCGCCATAATGATCCTGTCTCGGTTTGGAAGGTAGAGTAGGCAATGCATTTTCCCCGTGTTAGTAAGGGCTCCTTTGCAGAATAGACCTTCTGCCTTTCTGCCAGACAGCTTGTAAAAGACGAGCATAGGCTTATAGTCACTAATACCGTGCCATCTGACTACGTGGTAGAGTTTCGCAGCGACTCACCCGAATTGATACCACCGCCTTACCTATTCCTGCCGATGTAACGTCATGACGTGTTCCGGTTTGGAGGGTAAGGTAGCCGGTAAACTTACTTTTGCTCGAGGCCTAATATCCGGCCTCAGGTTGGCAACACACCATTGCCGCCTTTAGTGTCTCTAGCCGACATGAATTTCTTAGCATAAGGAAATCCGCCTGCTTGTTTGCCTTCCAATATCATAAAAATAAAAAAAATAAAAAATCCTCCCGAGTCCTTTCGAGAGTAGGCAACCCTAACCTAGACTGATTTTTTGAAACCTTAGTCGGCTTTTGCAGTTTTACTGCACTTATACAATATCTTTTACCGTTCCTCAAAGTTTTATGTCTATTTCACAGTTACAATGTGGCACGGCTCTATCATCGTTATGCAGGAGTCGGCTTAACCTTTGTTTAACTACACAAGTGGGTGAACACTAACAAAGATGTCGAGTGGGGCACATAATGGTCCAACAGTGGATTCTCGTACCAACCCTTGAGGCATACAAATATCATCTTCTGTGTATACCTATTATGAAATTATGAATAATTTGACTGAATCTTTTTTAATTCTATTTTAATGTGGTAACAAACAAGGAAAGGGATTTCTACAAACATCAAACTTTTAACGGTATTGCCAATTAGAAGGTAGGACATAATGGCTTAAGCATTTTCACGCCCACATCCCCGAAGGGGTAAACGGAGAAAAAACCAGCGCACCCTGCACTATCCGAAGGTGTCCTACAATGTGATAGGATATGCAACTGGGCATAGATTTAATCAATGGTTAAAAAAAACACACTTCACAAGTAACAAACATACAAACTTTCGCATTTATATTAGTATGATATTGTACTTATATTAATTATTTAAGAGCAGTAAAATTGCCAAAAATCGACTTCGTTTTCAACAAGTAAATTATCTACGTACACAAATTTTAAGTACTTTCCTCGACTACAAGGAATTTCATGATCAGATCCACACTTATGGCAATGGGACTATCTCGGAAGTATTCTCGGAATCGGAAGTATGCTCCTTCAGAAAAAAGTATTTGAATTAAAAGTTAATGAAAACAGAAACATATTGCCTCCTGTTTTCGAATTCGGGAAAAAATGCAAAACATTTCGTAAGTCTGAGAAATACGGTTTTATAACCAAAGTATTCCGATTAGCTTAAGCGGTGTATACCTGAATAATTTACATAAACATGAGGTTTCTTGATCCTCCAGAAACTTTTAATTAAGAATGCTAATTTCTGTTTGTAGGTAAATCGACTTATCGGAGTGGAAGGCAAACTATCGCAAAACTATATCAATGAGTTAAAACAGATTATTAAATTCAAAATGCCAAAAAAAAAACCTTTTTTCGTTAGTCGAGTGGCCACGCCAAACTACGCCGACTCCCGACAATTCCCGAGCGGGCGGGCATTTGTGTAATAAACATTTAGATGTCTGCATTTCCGGGTCTGGGTGTTTATTTAAGTATTTTTATGTACTAGTATCGTTGACTAACACCCATAACACAAGCATATAATTTGCTTACTTTGGGGTTAGATTCAATTTGTGTAACTTGTCAAGAGATTTATTTATTTATTTACCTACTACACAAATTAAAGCAACACTGTTTAAAAAATGTATACCTGTTTTATCCGAGGATTGTGCCAAGAGTCTCCATAATCCGTAATCGGCATGTTAATATGAAAATGGTAATGATGAAGGATATAAGGCAGGTCTACGAGGACTCATTTGTCACTTACACTCTGACTACTCATTAGGGACTTGGCGTGAAGATAAGTAAGTATGTTTGCCTGTTTCATCCGCATATGTATCTTATGGTGTAAATAGAGGATTGATAATAATGTCGGCAACTGGTGTATCAACACACAGGCCAAACCCTTAGGGCTAGAAACATAAAATTTTGCATACTTACTCTTGTTATGACGTAACCACTGAAGAAGGATTTTTCTAATTCAACCCTCAAGTGGGTGAAATATGAGATAAAATTTTGTACGAAACTTTTTATTCCTTGTAAAAAGTAAAAAGTATAAAGTATCTTCACGCCCATATCCCCGAAGAGGTAGGCAGAGGTACAACCAAGGCACCCACGACTAGCCGGAAGACACTAAGTCCCATAATGTGATAGGTGGCAAGCCTATCGCCAACCGGGCACATTTCCAATCCCGACCAACATTTTTTTATTAGAAAATTGGAAAAATCCAATTTTCTTTATGTTGGCCGACCCGGGATTCGAACCCGGGATCTCGTGCAGTCAAGTCCAACACCCGGACCGCTAGACCACAGAGATACATTTTTAAATAAAGTTACAGAAAACAAATTATGAGTAACATGTTTTAGCAATTTTTAAAATTCAACCTCCAAGGGGGTGAAATAGAGTATGAAAATTTGTATGAAATTTCTTAATTATCGGACATATTTATATGAAACGTAATATGTCTTTACTAAGACAAGCATGTTAAGTTGTTTTTTTTGTATATTCAACCCATGAGAGGACAAGTATCAGATAAAACTTTTATGTAATTCGATAGACGAAATCCTTTGGACTAAGGACCTAAAGTTTTTCACACGAATTTTTTGATGATGTAAGCATTAACAAGGGAAGGAGCATTTTTCAAAATTCAGAAAGAATCGTATTATTAACAACATGTAAAGTAAAAGTAAAGATATGCCCGAACAGGTAGGCAAAGGCACAACCGAACAGCATTTTTTTTTTGTGAGAAAGTTGGAAAAACCAAATTTTCTTTTTGTTCCGACCCCTGGACCTCATGCAGTCAAGTCTAACATATGAACCGCTAGACCACAGAGGCGATTGTAAAATTAGAAAAGCAAAAGTGTGTTCTATTTTCACGTTAACATGGCGAAACTAGTTTTAGCAACGAAAAATAGATTAGACTTTAAGGGCGTAACTTTGTAGGCTGCTTTTATATTACAATTCAATGTGTAACGTTGGAGAGCTGAATGTTCAATAACTAGAATACGCGGGTGAAGACGCGGGTAAAAGCTAGTGCACTATTAACTAACTCGAAAACTACGTGTCGGATCATGATATAATTGATAAGGAACTACATCAAAAGCATGACCTGCCTTTTCAAAAAAGAAACATTAAGATCAATTCATCATCATCATCAGCCGGAGGATGTCCACTGCTGGACATAGGCCTTCCTCAAAGAGCGCCACAAGTCACGGTCGCCAGCCGCTTGTATGCAGCGACTCCTCGCCACTTTTATCAGATCATCAGTCCACCGGGTGGGAGGTCATCCAACACTACGTCCTCCAATGCGAGGGCGCCACTCGAAAACCTTTAGAGTTTAGAGAGTGGTTGTCGGTTCTACGAGCAATGTGGCCTGCCCATTGCCACTTCAGCTTGCTGACTTTCTGGACTTAGTCTCGTTCTCTTGCGGATCACCGAATTACGGATCACATCTCGCAGAGAAACAGCGACCATAGCTCTCTTCATAGCACGCTGGGCAACCCTGAGCTTATTTAAGAGGCCTTCATTTGACGGTCAAGTCTCAGTTCCGTATGTCATCACCGGTAACACACACTGGTCGAAGACTTTTGACTTTAGGCTCTGCGGTAGTTTCGACAAGAAACCCTTTAGCTTCCCGAACGCTGCCCATCCGAGTTGGATTTCCGGCATCGATCTCTTTCTTCCAATTTTTGAAGTTATACTTCTTTTGGCGCGTTAGGAAAAAATGATGAGGGTAAATTTTTAGGATGCGCGCGCACACCGTCACGAAAAACCGACATGATGAAGTTAGCTATAGATAACATTTTAGTTTTTAAAAAGATTTTTATCTTATTACGCCGAAGAAGTATAACTTCTAACGCGTGTACATAAGTACACACACACTTTTTTCTTTCAATTCTTTACCGAGTAATCGCGTAACAAATATGCAATAAAAAACGGTTGAATCGATATATTATTTTCCATTAGGTTAAAAACGAATCAGAAATCAAAGTTGCTTGTGAAATAAAAAAAAGCTCAATTCGCTACATATTTGCAGTGTTTTATAAATTACAATTACTTAAAAGGTTTAGCTTTTCTAGTCTTCCCAATAATGTGCTTGTGTCTTCTAATAGCTGTAGCGCTTTGTTGTTCACATGATGAAAAAATCTAGAACAGTGAGCTTACGAGCTTTTATATTATGGTATCTACAATGTTTCTAAATATGTCACTCTTCTTTATATCCGAGATTGTATATACGTGCTAATTATATACGGCTGTTAGATCTTCATTCTGAAATCGTTGAATATTTTTTTTCTTGATTTTGTACGGGTATAGCAGTAGGTATACAATACATCCATATGAATATTAATCTTAATATATTTAAATTACGTGTCACGTTGTTTGTCCGCGAAGGACTCCTAAACTAGTTAACCGGTTTCAATCAAAGGGGTTTGAACCTTTGGATATGTGACACTTTAGGTTTTGTTGATCCTAATACTTTTTTGATTGTACAAGTGTCTATATTTGTAGGAATTATCGTACGCCGCCATTTTGAAAAAAACACAAAATGGCGGCCTGGCACTAAGTCAGGCTGCATACAAAAAAGTTCAATCTCCTTTGCACACCGTGTGCAGTTTGATCCAACTTGAAAGATAGGATAGATTTCAAATCAATCATCTCTCTCATCTCAAATTATGTTAAAAAAAATACCATCCGAGCGAGGCAGCAAGTGTTTATACAAAAATGAACATTATATTTTTTTCCTTGAGTTGGTATGGGTATTCTGTGTAGAAAAGACCATCTGATTAACTCTCAGGTAGCTCGTAAGAGACGACTATATAAGTTCCTACCAACAAGCTCTCTGGTTGTAGACTGCCGAGAAACGTGACCGGGTAGGCATCGACCGCCTTACCTATTCCTACATAATGACAGTAGCTGGTAGACTTACACAGTGTTTATAGGCATAAAATATTATAGTTATGAAAAAATCTATACGACTGATAACTTCTCAATTAGCATTAATATAATTGAAGTATAAATTGTGAAAAACAGACTTCGATTTCAATAATCATCATCTACGTACACAAAAATTAAATGTAGGATTTAGTGTCTTCGTTTAGTCGGTCGGTTTAATAGGTTCAGAAATGACGGAGAAATCGATTTTCATTTATAAAAAACGTATGAGTTGAACATATAACCTCCTAATTGGAAAGTCGGTTAAAAATAAAAACATGAAAATATTCTTATTGCAAAACCCGCGGGAAAATAGTGAAATATAAACTAAAAATATTAGCAACTTAGAAGCTACATTCACAACATACACAGAAGCGCCATTTCATGCACTGATTCGTTTTAAGGACAGTTTTATCTTGATGACTTTTATAAAGTATTTTAAAAAATGTCTTACGTAGAATGCGGGAATAAACAAACTTAAGTGGCAGTGAATGTCATAGCGTAAAAATGAATGGGTAAATATTTCTGAACAAATTACAAAAGTTGATCAAACCCCAAAGTAAGCAAATTGTATGCTTGTGTTAGGGGTGTTAACCAACCATATCAATATATGGATTTTTTTTTATTTTATACAAGAGGAGGCAAAGGAGCAAGTGGGTCACCAGATGGAAAGTGATCACCGCCGCCCACGGACATCCGCGACACTAGGAGTATGACAGATGCGTTGCCGACTTTTAAGGAATGAGTACGCTCTTTTCTTGAAGGTTCCTAAGTATTTGGAAATACTGCTCTCGGTAACTGATTCCACAAAGGTGTTATGCTTAAATACATACAATAAAATTTTTGATGAATACCTAGAATAATTGTTAATTACGCAAATTTTCACCCCGTCAAGAATCAAACCTGAGCCTTGCGCTTGGTTGGTTGTCCAACATGTGTGTTAAAAAGTTGTTACAAAGATATTTAAGCATACCAACATACTCTACCACATTGCTTCGTACAAATATTTAATTAAATTTAAAGAAATTAAATATTTATATACATTTAACATTTAAATAACAGCACTTGTTAATCTATTTATATCTTTTTATTACCTATTTATATCGCCTCGTTGGTCGAGTGGCTAGCACTTGGATGTCTGCATTTTCGGGTCTGAGTGTTTATTAAATTTATTCTGGTATCTATTTAAGTATTTCTATGTATTAGAATCGTTGACTAACACCCATAACACAAGTATAAAATTTGTTTACTTTGGGGTTAGATTCAATTTGTGTAACTTGTCCAGATATATTTATTTATATTTATTGCTGTGGTCTAGCGGTCCGGCATCGGACTTAACTTCTTGAGGGAACCTCAAGTTTGATTCCCGGGTCGGGCAACAAAAAAATAGAAATTTGTATTTTCATCTTTCTAATATAAATAATGTTGACCTGGCTGGCTGGTGACCGTGACTTTTGGCGCTCTTTGGGGGAGGCCTATGTCCAGCAGTGGACGTCCTCCGGCTGATGATGATGATGAAGTCGTATAGACAGCTCCGCAACTAAGTATTAGACATCAAAATAGTTGGTGTTGTCCGACAACGCAGACAAGTTGGAAAGCGATAAAGTTAGCGTTAAGCTGGAGTTTACTCGTGGAAGTTTGCAATCGAAACTAGATTGCATCGAAACTTGTCTCTATGGATTTCCTGATAATAACCCTAGAATAGTTTTGGAATTGATCTAGTAACATTTTTTTTATTTATCGCCTCTGTGGTCTAGCGGTTCAGGTGTTGGACTTGACTGCATGAGGTCGAACTTGTTTTTTTCCAATTTTCTAATAAAGAAAAATGTTGCTCGGCATTGGACATGTGCCCGTTTGGTGATAGGCTTGCCACCTATCACATTGTGAGGCTTAGTGTCTTCGGCTAGTCATGGGTGCCCTGGTTGTGATGGCTAGTGATGGCTCTGCTTACCCCTGCGGAGATATGGGTGTGAAGATACTTACTTATAATATTATTTAGTTATACATGGTCATATATTTGTCTATATATAAATATTTGTGTACGTATGTTAAGACCGCCTCGCTGGTCAAGTGGCTAGCGTTCACGCCTATCTTCACCGATCAACCGAGAAACTCAGGTTGGATTCCCGACGAGGGCAGGTATTTCTGTGATGAACATTTCGATGTCTACATTTCCAGATCTGAGTGTTTATTAAATTTATTCTAGTATCTATTTAAGTATTTCTATGTATTAGAATCGTTGATTAACACCCATATTACAAGCATACTCGTATAATCTGCTTACTTTGGGATTATCTTCAATTTGTTTAACATATTCAGGAATATTTATCTATTTATTACAGGAGCCGTTTCTGTAATGTATAATTCAGACAAAATCAATACGAAATTCAATAATTATGAAAAAACTTCGACCATCTTTTCTCTCGATGGCGCCAAAACTCCCTATGATATCTTTAAGATACAGTTGTAGCTTACTCTGACTCTGACCCTGTGGTTTTGTGGTCAGGCGTCCGATGTAACTTCTTGAGGACCCGGGTTCAATCCCCAGGTCGGGCCAGGTCTAATTGTGCCTGGTTAACCTAACACATTGTGGGACTTAGTGTCTTTGGTGAGTCGTGCGTGCGTCGGCCGAGGACCTATTCTTATAAAAATAGATAAAATACCGACTAATAGCCTCCTCATTTTAGGAGTTTGTTAAAAAAGTCAATCTAAAACAAAACATTTAACATCAGAATAAGCTTCCATTGCGTGGAAACAGGGTGGACAAGTTGGAAAGCTATAAAGCTCACGTTAAATTGCTGTTTGTGGTTTGTGAAGTTTGCAGTCGAAAGTTTACTGCATCGGAACTTGTTTACAACCTACTGGTTTTCTGATGATGGCTGACCACTAAAGTAGATGAAATTATGGCAAATGAAATTCTGGCAAATGGGTGTAACCGGAAAATACTATCATTTATGTGGTAGCATACAATATTCATTTATTGCGCTATCGTACACAAACATGACAACACGAACATTCGCACAAGCGCCCTGCGCCGTCTAAACGAAACAGCAGGATACTTCCTCTCCTACGACTCGCCGGCTGTTCACTCTCCACCCGTCTTACGAATTTTCGACCAGGTCACGTGTCCTGACACAAGTTTAGAAGGTTTTACCCATTCCAAAAAAGTGTTCAATGCCGCTAAAGAAGTTTTTACTTCAATAAACATACGGACGATTTGAGAACCTCCTCTCTTTAAGAGTCGGTTAAAAATTAAATCTGTCTTAGTCATTGCATCTAATGGATGAAATGGTTTCGCTTGTTCTTTTTTTATTGTATTAATTATTGTCAACCAAGAAGATTCATTTAACAGATTCTATACTTCTTATCGTCGTTCGGTGCTTGGTGGAATTCCATTCTTGATGCAATTTATTCAGAAACACTTGTACTTTCCACAATATATTTTATTATTTTTATGGTATAACAACTCCCCACATATATATAGCCCTGATGATGCTTGTATAGCGAAACCGGTTGGCTAAACCATGATAATAAAATATATTGTGGAAAGTACTTCTTCATTAGCCACATACTTGCATTAGCAAACTTCTTACGTGTAAATAAAAAGATTCTCCTAAATGTTCATACCTTGTAGTAGTAGAAGATCCAAACGTACACCGCGCTTATAATATAATGAAATATGCTTAAAATAAATTTAGAATACTAAAAATAATATTAAAAATAGACTGCCTAAGCAATCCTGGACAGGATATTTTTAGAAACTTATATAAAAAATACTTTTTTATTATTCCGTTTTATTTTTCGTTGACAACCCTATATCAACGTGTTTGCAATAAAATTGCTCTTAAGATTTTTTTCTGGTATCCAATCCCGTGAAAGTAACTAGCATATATGTTTATAGTATATACCTAGCAATCCAGATAAATAAAAGGCAACCCAACTTCTACACTATACATCTTATAATTTAAGTCGCAATAAAATTTTCATGTTATCTTAATATTGCATTATTTTAATGAAAAATCATTTTTGTAAAAATAAAAAAATATTCTGTCCAGTATTTTTAGGCAACACATTTCTAAGAAATTTTCTGGTGCACCAAACCCTACTAATATTATAAATGTGAAAGTTTGTGAGTATGTATGTTTGTTACCCTTTCACGCTCGAATCGTTAAACGGATTTGTCTGCAATTTGGAACACAGATAGATTGTGACCTGGATTGACATTTAGGCTTTAAATCCCGATAGCACAATGGGTTCCTGTGAAAACGCGGGCGAAGCAGCAAGCAACAGCTACTTTATTATAAAATAGGTGTCATCATACTGTCAGTTCGGTGTAGGTCGCTCTAAATTCGGATCTTAAAATATTGTAACAATACATACTACATTGAAATTGAATTGTCTACAAGTTATTTGTATCTATTACAGTTACCCATTAGAAGACGTTTCCTACAACCATGTATACATTTTCGACAGTTTCAACTTCTAGAACTTGACTACATTATACGGGTATGTCAGAATGGCGGGTGTACTTCACGGATTTAAATATTTCTTTTGGATTACAAACGTACTTGATGTGTACCTCAGTGTACTAATCCTAAAAATCTGTGTACCTTCTTCTCTGCATAGATTTAAAATAAAATAGGTACACCCGCCATCCTGACGTCAGGATGACGGGTGTACTTCAATTTAGCATATGTATCTTAGTAAATTGTACGTGTAGATTTGGTACATTTTGTGTACCTGCAAAAACAAATATTAAATAAATAAAAAATAGTAAAGTTGCTGAGAAAACGAAAAAAAAGTTTACTTTCTTTGACGTCATTTTATTTCATAAAAATAACTACAGTATTAATAAGTAAAGCTAAAATTAACTATTAATGAGACCTGTCAAAATAAAAATGTATTGCGTATGTTTCTTTAAATTGTGAAAGATTTATGATTAGGATGTTTGTCAGTTTTTATAGGATCGAAATGCATCAAGAGACAGATATAATAAAAGAAATATTTAAATCCGTGAGGTAAACCCGCCATTCTGACACACACCACTATACTGCTGTAGACCTGTGAAAGTCAAGGTAATCCATATTTTTATTATACCCATTGACGGGACCTAAGTTGGTAGCGTCAAACTTTCAGCTTTAACCAGCTGCTGTTGGCTGTATCTGTTAGACGGGGAACGCTGAAAATCAGTGTTAAGGTAGATGAAGCTTCAACAAATACTGAATTTTTCTTTGGCGGACTCATATTACCAAACTCTGTCTCTTTATCGTACTATTACTTTTTTGGACGTTATTGAAATTCGTTGAGTTTAAAGTTCTTTTTCATTCTTTCTTTAGGTTTTGGCAATATCGTTAGTATTTTGCCATTAGTCAAGTAGACATTTGCATCAAATTTTATATGAATTATAATTTGTCGTCAGTCATAAGTCGTCAGTAAGTCATGTCAGACTCTTGGGTAAAGCGGTGGCCTTTTTACACAAGCTCTAAAATACACTATATACCAAGATACACTCATTTCTTCATGATTATTTCATTTGTACACTTTGACTGAACAAAATTGTACAAAATGCCACCAAAATTGACTAATTTCACTCAATATTAACACGAAATTCAATAATTATGAAAAAAATTCGACCATCTTTTCTCTCGATGGCGCCAAAACCCCGAGTTTAAAGTTAGATTAGATTTTTAGTTGTTTTTTATTAGTCGTGTTTGTTAAGTTTTAGTTTGTTAATAAAAGTTTTATTTAAGTAAGTATCTTCACGCCCATATCCCCGAAGAGGTAGGCAGAGGTACAACCAAGGCTAGCCGAAGACACTAAGTCCCACAATGTGATAGGTGGCAAGCCTATCGCCAACCGGGCACATTTCCAATCCTAACCGACATTTTTTTTAAATAGAAAATTGGAAAAATCCAATTTTCTTTATGAATTTTTCATTTTTCCAATGTTTTATTTCTTGCCGAAATCTGGTAACGAAATCATCGGATCTCGCTCTATTCGGCTTATTTCGTGTTGTCACTGTTTTGTATAAACTCACGGTCCCTTTTTAAAAGCTTTTACGAGAATAAACCGTCATGATTATTTTCGTTATGTAAAAAGGTTCTGGGGTTTGTTTTAAAAGATGGGGCTTAAAGCAAAAAATTACGAGTTTTGTGACTTCAGCTTTTTATTAAAAACTTCCGCTTTTTTTATTACCAGCATTAAAAAGCCGCGACTTCGTTCACAAATATTTTCTTCTTCTTCTTAAATAAATATAAAGATTCGTAGCAAAAAGTAGGTAGGTAGCTAATAACCTTTTTTGGAAAATAGAGTACCTAACTGCAAAATTTCGTTACGATCTGCTTGTTATACAGACAGACGGACAAAAAAATATTAAAAATGTTTTCCGCTGCTTATTTCCAGTGGTGCCTAATTTTTTGATGTCTTACAACAATGTTCAAAATTGTCTCTTCTCTATTTTTATCATAAACATTTTGACCGTTTTTTTTAATATAGAAAACGGACCAATTTCCTGGTGGTAAAAATTACGCGGCATGCCACCTATTACAATATGGGGCTATGTGTCTTCGACTAATCGTGTGTGCTCTGGTTGTATCTACCTACCTTTTCTTCTTCATCATCTTCACGCCCATGTCACTAAAGCGGCACAACCAGGCAGAGGCAGAAGGCAGAGGCACAACCAGGGCACCCACGACTTGCCGAAGACACTAAGTCACACAATGGGATCGGTGGCAAGCTTATTGCCAACCGGGCACATTTCCAATCCCGAGTAACATTATTTAAAATATTAGTAACATTACAAATTTGGAAAAACCCAATTTTGTTATTGTTGCCCCACCCAGTATTCGAACCCGGGACCTCATGTAGTCAAATCCACAACTGAACCGCTAGACCACAGAGGCGAGAGGTTACCTGCCTCTTTGGGGATACGGCCGTGAAGATACTTTTTTAATACAATGTCCTACATTCCACCTGTCGATATAATTGATTGCCAGATACGACACACATTCATCACCTGAAACCCTGAGTTTTACCAAAGCATTAAAATCTCCCCCTTTTGCTTGGCGAAATGCCAGCGACGTCTCAATCAATTTTGAATCTTATCGAACTACCCGCAAAATTCCTTTTTGTTTTGAAGCCTGTCGAAGTGAGCTGCCTCTCGGGATTGAGCAACTGCTAGGCTTTGTACTGCCTGATTAATTTGTAATGTAAAGTGTTCCAAACAGTGGTGTAGTGTTACTTATATTTTCTAGAAACTTCGAGACTCCTCAAAAAAATCATTTTAGGTAAAGAATTCTTCGGGTACAAAACTTGCTTAATATATCTTCAAGTATCTTCACGCCCGTATCCAAGAAGTGGTTGCCAGAGGTACAACCAGGGTACCCACGACTAACCGAATGCACTTAAGTCCCACAATATGATAGGTGGGAAGCCTTCCGTCAATCGGGCACATATTATTTCTGTTATAAAATTGAATTTTTTTTGTTAATAAATATTATTTTATTATTATTCCTGATACTAAGATTTCATAATACTAATTGTGATTATTGTTGGCTTGTTATTTGAACTTTTATACTATGTTAAATAAAAATATTTGACTACTAGCTGTTTTGACTACTAGTTAACTATTGTATATCTATACTAGGGACTTAGAAGCTATAAGAAAATGGAATATTGTAAGTCGCTGAGCTATACGTTGATAAATTAATGAATTAAAATGTAATTTCCTACCCTACCATTCAAAATAGAACGCACCATAATGAGAAATAAAATTATTGCTACTGGAAAATAAAATCAGTTATCTTAATATTATTTATTTATCAATGATGGATTGTCACATCCCTGTGGCACAAGTGTAAAAAAATACTGGTAAAATGAGAACTTCCTTCTAATTGGAAAATCAGTAAAAACGTAATAAATTATATGAATTCCTGTTTGTCTCTAGCATTAGCTACGCGCATTTTCATTACATGTCAACGAAATGATGTTCCCTTTTCCCGTCTGATCCAATATTGGCAAATATTGTATGGAGGTAAATCTATTTTACTCACATTCAATGTTATCGCTTTATTTTTGTTAATAGCAATCCTGGGACATGGGTAAAAGGAGATCAAATAGAACGTAACCACCATTTTCATTAATGTTTTTTTATTAGATTGGAAGGTAACATGCAGATATGTATATAAAAGTTAGTTAGACTTTTTATAACTCTAGAACGACTGAACCGATTTGACTGAAACTTGATTGGAAGATAGCTTCGAAGCAGGAAACGGACATGTCATACTTAAAGTATCTTCACGCCCATATCCCCGAAGAGGTAAGCAGAGGCACAACAGGGGCACCCACGACTAGCAAATGACACTTCACACTAAGTCCCACAATGTGATAGGTGGCAAGCCTATCGCCAACCGGACACACACACACAATTTGTTAATTCCTTTTTTGTTGTTTTGGTTGTTGTCAGAAGAAGGTTTTCATAAAGTGAAAAACCAGCAAAATTGGAAAATAGAAAAAACAATACTTTACGTTTGTCTATACAAACTGTTCTTCTTTCTGTCTTTAGTTGTTGGCACTAGCGTTAGCATTTGCCATTAGTCAAGTTGAAATTTACATCAAATTACCCGATTTAACAAAGTGGTGTAAAATTATAAAAAAATATAAGACGTCAAAATAAATCACGTCAGACCCTCATTTATTGAGATTTGCCGGCAACGAAAAACTCAATTTTTTTCATGATTATTTATTTTGTGCACTTTAACTAAACAAAGTTGTACAAAATACCACCAAAATTAACTAACTTTACTCAATATAAGCACGAAAGTCGATTACTACGAAAAAATTATCGCCATAACTCGCCAAAACTTACACAAACTATTAATAGCTTTTAATGTCAAACGATAAGTGTTAGCCAAGTCGGCTAGTGTTTTATTAAGTCAAATCGTGGCCCTGATATTATAATAAGAGAAACCGGCAGGCTCAAGTAATGAATACAAGAAATGAAAGTGACTTTTATTAATAATAATTAACCCAAGTTTATTACCTTTGACCCCAACATCACTTTCCATTAGGTAAGTTTCATGGAATTGTTTTTAGCTATTCCCTACAAAAATGTTGTAGAGTGAACAAAACATCCCCGTGTTGGTCCGGGCTCCTTTTTAGAATAGATCATCTATCTTCCTGCCAGGCAACTCGTAAAAGGCGAGCATATGCTTACCGTCACTAGCACCGTGACATCTGACTAGGTGGTAAAATTTCGCACCGAGTCGCCGGGATTGGTACCACCGCCTTACCCATTCCTGCCGCCCTAAAATCATGACGTGTTCCGGTTTACGGGTAAAGTAGCCGGTAAACTTACTTTTGCTCGAGGCCTAACATCCCGGCCTCAAGTTGGCAATGCACCATTACCACCGTTGGTGTCTTAAGGCGGAATTTCTTACTAACAGGAAATCCGTCTGCTTGTTTGCCTTCCAATATCATAAAAAAATCTTTAAGAATTATTTATCAGCGAACTAACGTGGAAATACTGGTAATGAAACAAAAGCATGGTACAGCTTTCATTAGCGTTTCATATTTCAATGAACCGTGCAAATATCCGCAGTTCTTTCTCTAAAATATCGAAGAAATCCATTGATTTTAAAATGCACTCACTTCCATGAATACCTTCACCTAAATTTCGGAATAAAAGTTCTTCTGAAGCGGGAGGCAGAACTATTCATTCAATGTTGAGAACATTACGAAAGGTTTCTTGATAGATTATCAGCCAATCTTTTTTTATATTATGAAATTTGAAGGCAAACAAGCAGACAGATTTCCTGATGATAAAAAATTCACCAAATAAGGAGACAGGAGACACCAAATAGACACCAAATAATAGAGACACCAAATGTGGTAATGGTGCGATGCCAACCTGAGGCCGGGATGTTTGACCTCGAGCAAAAGTAAGTTTACCGTTATATAGTTTAAAAGGCTACCTTGCCCTCCGAACCGGAAGACGTAACCTTTAAGGCGGTGGTACCAATTCGGACGAGTCGCTGCCAAACTCTACCACTTAATTAGATGTCACGGTGTTAGTTACGGTAAGGCTAGGCTCGTCTTTTACGAGTTGCCTGGCAGGAAGGCAATTCTTATTTTTGATACCCGACCTGAGAATTGAACCCAAGACCACATGAACTTTAGTTCGACACTGGACCGCTAGACCACAGACATGTAATGTAATTGAGACATTATTTTATAGTGTAATAAATATTTATGGTCGCCCCTCCAACAACTGTACCGCTAGACCATAGCCATAGGGTTCGAGTCCCGGGCCGGGCAAAAAAAATAGGGTTTTTCCAATTTTCTAATAAAAAAAACGTTGCTCGGGATTGGATATGTGCCCGGTTGGCAATAGGCCACCTATCACATTGTGAGACTTAGTGTCTTCGGCTAGTCGTGGGTGCCTGGTTGTGCCTCTGCCTACCTCTTCGGGGAAATTGGCGTGAAGATACTTTTTTCTTTAAATTTTACGCTACCGAATGTTGACGTTGAAATAAAAGGCGCATGCTACAGGCTTTCATCAGCGTCTCACGTTTCACTGAACCGTTCAAATATCTACAGGTCTTTCTCTACAACATTGGAGGCGTCCTTCGATTCTAAAATGCATTTGGTTCAATGAATACCTTTACAGGATTTAAAATTTTTAAATTGCTTTCAAATTCCTATTGAAACGCAGTTTAAAAACCCTAAAATTTAGTTGCACGTCAAAATACTCGGTGTTTGGTATGTGCGTTTCATTTTTAAAGTAAAAATATAAAATTCTGCTGAGTTTCGCCGGATCTTTTCAGTGGGAGATCGCGTTTTGATGCGGTAGCAGAATTTGCTATTATACGAGCACATACGGGTCACAAATATCCATTGCAAGATCTACTTATATTTAAAATAAAATATAATTTTTTCTAATATTGGTCTGTCTGCTATTTCGGAGAGAATGAAATCTTCGGAAATGGTCAGCAGAGTCTATTGATAAAATAATAATAAAAAATAATGGGGGTAGCTCTCGATTCTGCAGAAAAAGGAAATTGGCGACACCAGTCTTCTTATACGGTCTTTGCAACATAATCGAAACGTCGAGATATAAAATTGTTCTTACATCTCGATTTTATGGTCCTGTTGCTACGACGAATGCAGGCTTACAAACATTTTTAAATATACATATTTATCCTTTGTATTTTCTAATATATTTATGTTAAACTTAAAATCAAGGAAAAGTAATATACATGCTTAAATAAATTTCAATTATCAAAATTATGGTAAGCTATTTAAATTTGGACGAGTCAGAGTGTATCGGGTCGGGGCACATCGAATTGCAAAAAAAAAACATGGCTGGGCGGCATTTTAGCACTAAGTACCAAACAGTGGAGTTAGGTACAAAAGAAAAATGGCAAGTAAGGAAAGTGGCGCCTCTGGTGGTTTTCATAATGAGCAGATTTCATGATGTTAAAATGTCAGCCTCCCATTCACATTATTATTTTTACTCTCCTTTTTGAATACTGTAGACGCATCGCATTGCCGCGCAAGGTGCCGCATAAAATGCAGTCCGGCATAGTATGCGTTGCTACATGTAAAATGTGTGAAAGCGATTGAGGAGGATTAATTCGCCGTTTGCGGACATCAGGGCTATTCAGCATCTTTTCGGTGACGGTTACACCCGTTTGCCAGAATTTCATTTGCCATAATTTCATCTGCTATAACGGTCAATAGGCATAATATTGTTTTTCATAAATTCATATGTCTTACTCATTGTTTATTATATTAGTCAAGTGCTAGAAACTATGTTTCCCATAAAGTCAATTTCAATAATATCATTTGCTAGCATGATTGTAAGCCGTATTATCATAAGTCATAACATCATTTACCATAAAAATAACTTCTAGAAAAAGAACATATATTCGTTTTATACTAAAAGATCAACAGATTTAGGTATGGTTTGGTTTGGTTTGGTTAGGTTAGAATATGAAAGACAACGCACGAGCCGAGCGAGCGAAGCGAGCTTGCCGCGGCAGCGGCCGGTGAAATGCCAGAAAGCTAATCGCTTTTTAGAACAAATGGGTTAGGTTAAGTTTGGACAGAAGCGACTTTGATCGTATAAAAAAATACTAGATAAATAGGTATTAGAAATAAAGATAACTCTAATATGTAATCATATTGTCATATATTTATCAGAAATACACAATCGTACTGAGATATATTTATTTTGGTTAGGTTAGGTTAGAACATGAAAAACAACGCACGAGCCGAGCGAGCGAAGCGACTTTGATTGTATAAAGATGTACTAGATAAATAGATATTAGAAATAAAGATATCTCTAATATGTAATCATATTGTCATAGATTTAT
>NJDC01001272.1:50947-64318 GCA_002245475.1 Calephelis virginiensis
TTAGAACATGAAAGACAACGCACGAGCCGAGCGAGCGAAGCGAGCGTGCCGTGGCAGCGGCCGGCGAAGTGCCAGAAAGCTAATAGTTTTTTAGAATAAATACGTTAGGTTAAATTTGAACGGAAGCGACTTTGATTGTATAAAGATGTACTAGATAAATAGATATTAGAAATAAAGATATCTCTAATATGTAATCATATTGTCATAGATTTATTAGAAATACACAATCGTACTGTGTGTATATTTATTACAATTTACATTATACTTCATGCAGATACAAATTTATGTAAGGCATTTAAATATTCTGTTGAATAATATTACTGCAAGTAATAAAATGGATAACAATACGTATGGCACTCGTATCAATATGGAAACTAATTTTAGGATAAAGAAGAGTATGTCACAGGTATATTATGGTTAACAAAATATTCGGGCAAATAAAAATTCGGACAAATGAAATTCTGGCATTTGAATATATGGCATAAATTCTTCGGGAAAACAATAGACAACCTTTCAGTGATGGTCACTGGGTAAAGTGTACATCAAATAGCAGTCAAATGACGTGTTTTGTATTTGCTACCTCCATTGCATTTATTTTGGTCACAGGAGATAGCAAATATATACGTCGCCTGGTCAGGGGACTAATTCCGTATAAATACATATACGAAATCAGTCGCCTGGCCAGGCGTCCAAATGTGCGCTATCTTTTATACTTCAAAATGAATATACAAAATTAGTAATTTTTCAAATCTTTTTAATGGATGAATCGTAAACAGATGTCGTCAGCGCATTATCTTATTTAAATAGGCTAACATCAAATCAGAACCTAGTCATAACAATTCACGCTTTTCGCCTAAGCTTTCAACCACACAACGTTTCACAAAATGAAATGGAATTTTAAATTTGTATTAGGGTTTATATTTTCTAATTGTGTGTTTGTATTTCTCATCGTCTTACATTTCTCTCCATCCTTTAGCTACTTATTATGGATAATATACCTAATGGTACAGTAGTACTATTAAAATTATGCGCTTCGGCTATATTCGTCAAGCTTCGGAAATCCAAATGTATTTTAAAGATATATTTATATAGTTGTCATCACACATAATTAATGATTTCGCTTAATTTAGATTAGGTCAGCCAATTTAAAATAAAAGTATAAAGTGTAAAAAGAGTAAAAATTTTAAACCCGAAGCGCATAATTTAAGTAGTAGTACTGTATTTATATTATATAACAATAATTAAAACAAGCATATTGCTCTCCTCATATGACACCAACATCAATCATAAAAATACTTGTAACTCTTTGAAATGAAACTTTATCTTTATTAAGCAGAAGACAATGAACACTATGCATCTCGTGACATAAGCGTTACAGATGTGTACTGGCAACACTGCTAGAGTATCACAGATACTGTTAAGTGGTTTAGGCTTAAATTAAAAACATTTTGTGCATTTTTTATTTTCATTTGTTACGTAGGATTAAGGTAAGCATGTCATTATTTCGCCCCAAGGGTCCATGCCTTGTTATAGCTTGTCTTTTGTCGGTAAGAGTCCGACATAATCAGTCACTTCCCCCGGAAGTGGCGGGTATACAGATGATGATGAACCACATAAGGATTTCATCAGAATATAAATTCAACGAATATTTCTATTGTTTTAGAGTCCTATTGTGTTTAATGAAAGACCCATATTGAGAAAAATTAAATGATGGATCTCATAACTGTCAGTCTGTCATATAACTTGTAAAATGCGGGTCACACTATGAGCATACTATGACCTCTTAGTTGTTCACCCGCGAAGTTAAGACGAGCCCGTATTATTACATTGTCATGTATTGAAAGACTAGCCGACCCGGCGAACTTCGTATCGATTGACATGAACAGCTACTAATAGTGTGTATGAATTAAATTTTCCCATTTTACTTGCAATTTTTCCGGGTTTTTATTCATAAGAACCTTCTTCTTATCAAATATGTTGTTTTTTTTTCATAAGAATAAAACAACATATTTGATATTTTCCATCGTCGGCGCTTGGTAAATCTTGCAAATATTCATATTTTTAAAAATATGAATAACACAACAAATAATAATTTCCAAAATTGTTCCATGTGTTCAGATGCCATGCGATGACCACGAGGAATGGGGAATCAAAAACTCTTGAGACACAAAGAGAGACATTTCAGTCTCAATGATGCAAAACATCTATGACAAGCAAAGTGTGACGATTTCAGAGTTGGGCGTAATCAACTACTTTTGTAATCAGATTGATAATCTAATTTAAAGTAATCATGATTACATCAATCATAATTACTTTTAATTTGGGTTATTTTCAATCATGACTACATTTGTAATCGTTTGTTTTGATTATAATAATCAGTAATCTGATTATATACACAAATACTTGATTAATCTTTTGGCTTGGACTGTTTTATACTCTTTCATTAGTCATCATCATTTTGTAAAAGAAGTTTTGTTGGAAATCTGGTTGTTAAGAAATAGCACAACACCATTCAAAAGTCGACTTTTGTAAAAGTGTTTAGTTTGAAAATTGGCGAAAAATTTTCTCGTGTACAGCGCTTGTAAAGTCGAGGCTAGAATTTCCGGTTAATATTTTATACACAATCCGTGTCCACTTTTATTTTGAACAAAAGGTGAGTTTTAGTTTGGTATAAAGGCTAAGCTACTATTTTGTGAATTTTCTATATCATCAATGATTATAAATAAAAATCTTGAGAATTTAAGGAGGAACGAAACCTTGCATTATCATAGCATATGCAAATATTTAACCTGTAACAGTAATTTGAAAGGGGGTCAGATATTGACAATTCTTACTGTAAATCTGATCCAAATTTAGCTTTCCTTAATCAACATGTAGTTTTATACATATTTTTTTAAAATGTAGTGATTAAAAATAATTACTAAATGCTCAGGCTAGTTTCTGCACAGCACTCTTCCAAAAGTGATCTTGTTAGTAAATGTCTATATTTTAACCTGTGCTCGCCTCTTACGAGCTGCCTAGCAGAGAGACAGATGGTTTATTCTACATAGCGGCGACAGAAACAAAAAATATGTACATACACATTAAAAAAAAACAAGAGATTATTAGGATCTTTTTTATAATTCTTGTTTCGATATTTGCACAAGGTGTTAGTTGTAAATACTAACTAAAGTACATACTAACCTTACTAACATAAGTTAGTATTTACAACTATTTTTCCCCGTTTTGGTCCGGGCTCCTTTGCAGAATAGACCATATGCCTTCCTGCCAGGCAGCTCGTAAAAGGCGAGCACATGCTTACCGTCACTAAGGTCGTGACATCTGGCTAGGTGGTGGAGTTTCGCAGCGACTCGTCCGAATTGGTACCACCGCCTTATCTATTCCTGCCGCGATAACGTCATGACGTGTTCCGGTTTGGAGGGTAATGTAGCCGATAAACTTTTTTTTCCTCGAGGCCTAACAGCCCGGCCTCAGGTTAGCAACGCAGTATTACCACCTTTGGTGTCTCTAGGCAGCGTGAATTCCTTACCATCAGGAAATACGTCAGCTTGTTTGCCTTCCAATATTAAAAAAAAATTGGTATAAAGGTTACGGCTACTATTTTGTGAATTTTCTATATCGTCAATTAGTATGAATAAGAGTCTTATGAATTTGGGTAGGAATGAAACCATGCAATATCATAGTGTATGCTAAAATCTAACCGCTTTACAGTAATTTGATATTTTTTTGTATGAAGCCTGGCTTTAGTGCCTGACCGCCATTTTGTGTTTTCTTCAAAATGGCGCACGGTAATTCCTAGAAATATGGATATGGTGACCCTAATACTTTTTTGTTTGTATAAGTATTCCCTATCCATGTTTGTATTTATTATCGTGAGCCGTGATTATGAAAAAAAAAACACAAAATGGCGGCAGTTGATTAGGCCCAAATAAAGGGCCCAAACCCCTTAATAATTACTAAATACCCAGGCAAGTTGATGCATAGTCTTATTGGTAAATGCCTGTATTTTAACGTGTGCTCGCCTCTTACCAGCTGCCAAGCAGAGAGGCAGATGGTTTATTCTACTTAGCGGCGATAGAAAGAAATAATACGTTTACACATTAAAAAAGAAAATAAGACATAATTAGGATATCTTTTATAATTCTTGGTTATCATGTGTTGTGTTAATCTTTTATAGAAGATAACCTAACGGTACTAAACGTGTTTGTGTTTTGTTTCTTTCTCTTGCACGCGTTCCAAGAAGATGTAGAAAAAAAACTTCATCAGGAATTCTAAAAGTGAGCATAAAATAAAAGAAATTTCGCTGTTTTAATTCGTAGAAACAAAGACGAACTAAAAATAACATGGACTTTTAATATTAAACTTACTGATAAGAACTGGAACTTTCTTCCCAAGTTATAATTTAAAGAACGAATGAACAGGATATTTATATCTCAGCATTCTAGCCTATATTAGTGATGTTCTATAACATTCTATCAGTCTAAGCATCTTATATTTATTCAAAAAAAATTTCATGCTGCATTGTCAAAAATAATGACACAAAAAAAACAATGTCCCCTAACAAAACTTACCTATAGTGTAGCTAAGAACCATCTCGGTCAGCTTTCAACCAAAGTAATCCATTCAAAGGTGCTGACGCCGCAGACAGACACACACTAGCACATCAAATTTATAACGTCCATGAGATATCTATATATTATGTATACACGAATTATTTCTTCTAATTATTAATTAGCTAATTATTTTTTTGTTGTATTGGTTATTCTCAGGAGAAGGATCAAAACCAGAGAAGGAAAAAAACCAGGGAAGTTGCAGAAAAAGTGGGTAAAACCAAACTTCAATTTTGGCCAAACAAACTGTTAGTAGCAATCAATGAAAAGAGGTAAGAAGGTCGGCAAGTCAGCTTATGTGTACTTATATAAATAAGAATCTACATTTCGCGTAGACCAATTAGGAATTTTTATTAGGTTTGTTGAAGTCGGTAGAAGGTTCTTATAAAAAAAACGGCAAAATTGCAGGGAAAATGGGAAAAGCAAAGCTTAAAGTCATACAAACTTAACTTAGCTGTTAATGTCAAGCGATACGAAGCTCGCCGGGTCAGCTAGTATCTTATAACAATTACCGGATAAATTACCAGTCGGCTTGATTCTTTGGCGTTGCGCAGAGATTTTGGATCTTATATTCTATTATATATCCTATAGCGTTTATCGTGACGAATGTTCTGAATAATTTTTTCGTGTAATTCCTGCTGCTGAATTTCACCTTTGGACATCGCATCTGAGCTTAAGGTATCATGACTAAAACATTGATGCGTGGCGATTCACAACCGTGTATTTCTGAAGACACTTCTTACCCTGCGCAACACCTTTGCGAAACCAGTTACCAGGGGCGGCATCTCCAAATAATTAATACGACTTAACTTCACGAGAAGAGCGTCTTCATTCTGAAAAGGTCGGCAATGCATCTGTGATACTCTTTGGTGTTGCGGATCTCCGTGAGCGGCAGTGATCACTTTCCATCAGGTGACTAACTTGTTCGTTTACCTCCTGTTATATGAAAAAAACCTCCCTTTTACGTCGAGGTTTAAAATGTGGAATAAGTAAAAATTTCTACTTCCACAAAAAACTGTAACGATAGGCGTAAAAAATGCATGCGCTTGAAAAAAAAATTGAAAAAAATCATGAAACTTGAGACTTTATTAAGTCTCTAGCGTAATGCCAGAATCATAATGGCAAAACATCAATCATCTTCAATGCTTTCTTTTAAGATGCTTTATTTTCTATCATTAGGAATCTGCCTTCACACGGGCTTTCTCATTCTATTGCAAAATGCAGGATAAAAAATTAAACATTACTAAGCTATGTTATCATTGTTATAACATCATAATGAATGACATATCATCGGCAAATTCTAATTGTTTGATTTCCATTTTAAAATTGGTATAATAAGCTCAATCCTCCAATCAAGCCAGTTGACCGGAAACCCGATTAAAATATCGAATTTATGCGATTGGGAATTCGGATAGGTAATCGGTATTCGAACGACGGCCATTCAGCGGCAGCTCAAATAAAACTAATGCTTTAAAAATGGCTGATTTTCATGCAAATGGCCGTTTTATCGCTTGTAACGTTGGAGGGTATAACGTATATGTGGTTTGGCAAGCAGAAGTGACAGAGAACTAGAAGCTCACTTCTTTTCTCATGCTAGATATTATTTATAGATAGTATTTATTAACTGGAAAGGATATCAAATCTCATGTGCCTATTGAAAGGCTCATTGTTAAAACAATGTTAAAGGAGTCATAAAACAACGAGCTTTAGAGATAACTATCTGGCAGATCGGAAAAGATAGACAAATCCATAATAGAGACAGCAGACAGACTTTGTAACCTTACAAAAGAAAGAAAAGTTCGCTATATTGCCTTATAATATGCGGGGTTATATGTTGTAGTTTATCCAGATTCTGACAACTTTTGACCTTGCATCATCAGTGAAGCGAAGAAGGTTCTTCTAGAGAAGAAGGTTCGAATGCTATTTATTTTATTTAAAATACTTGAAAATTCATAGTGAAAACAAAATTGATCATGGTTAGCAGCGTTTGTGTCTTCTATGCTTTAAAGGAAACATTGCGTGAAGGAGTGAAATTGTATAATTATTATTATTGCATTCACTTGTAATTTAATCTTACACATGTAAGAGTGTGTATCTGTCTTTATTACAATTTTATCACTTCATCGTATTTAGTTTAAGATCACAATCTTTGTCAAAAAAGTTCTAACTGTATAAACAAATAGTTACACAAGTTACACAAGTTGAATTTAACCAAACTATATGTTATAATTATATGTTATTGTGTTATGAGTGTTAGTCAACGATTCTAATACAAAGAAATACATAAATAGATAATAGAATAAATTTAATGAATACCCAGACCCAGAAATTCAGACATCTAAATGTTCATCAATGCCTGCCCTTGTCGGGAATCGATCCCTAGCCTCGCTCTTGATCGGTGTAGTTAGGCTTGTACGCTAGCCACTCAACCAGCGAGGCGGTCGCGGACAAATGTCTATTATCTTTGCAAAAATGTTTTAAATTGAAACTAATGGATACCATTTTTGAAGAAATTTCGTATCTCCACAGACTTTACACCAAAATTGTAATGAATTTCAGGGAAATTAATAAACCCTCTCAAAAGGAAGCGACACTTTTGGCCAACCGCATCAGATCTGAGACATGCCAATTTTCCGGTTGCCGCTCTCGAAATATTTCACAAGTCGCGCATTCTACATAATAGGGGTCAGGTTTTGCTGGGTCGAAATATTCAGAAGTTTTAGAAATGGATTCCGAGCCTAGAAGCTATTATTATCTAAGTAAACTGATTTAATAAAGCGGTCGCTGTGGAAGGACAGTATTATACATTTTAAATCTCAAAGGAATATACATATTTTAATATTCATACTAAACTGGGATTATAAATGTGAAAATGAGAATTCTGTGTTATATTGTTTATTATTCCATGACAAAGCCGCTATGAGACTGTGACGAGATTAACATACAAATACAGAGGGTTAGTAAAGGAAGTTATTGTCCAGAATAGGTTTTTTTATGTGATCAGATATCGAACAAGCGCATGCCTACCGTGGTCTATCCACGCCATAGATATTATAGGTGCGTTACTGTCATATGGCCGGATAGAGCTATTTTGAAAGACTATTTACCGAGGGTAGTCCTCGGGTCTATAGATTACAAAGGTAAATTGTGGTTTTTTGAATTTTCAAATAAAAAAGATCGTTGGGACAAGCAAAACAATTTTTTTATATTACAACAATTTTCTAATAAAGTAGATGTCGATTTTATATGTGCCCGGTTGTCTATAGGCTTGCCAGATATCACATTGTGGGATTTAGTGTCCTCGGCTAGTCGTGTGTGCCCTGGTTGTGTCTCTGCCTACCTCTTCGGGGATATGGCCTGAAGATACTACTACTACCCTCGGGACCGGAAAACGACGGCGGCTCTATGGTCATAGGTATATATAGGTAAATGATGTAGGTGCGTCGCCGTCAAATGGCTGGGGCTTAAGGCCAATTGTGCAAGTCTACCAGCTAACCTACCATTCGACCTGGAACGTGAACACTGTGATAATGGTGGCAGGAGTAGGTAAGACAGGGGATCCCTCCTTGAGCAAGTGCTACACAGCACTCTGCAACCACTGATCTTGTTAGTAATGATATATTAAGAGCTGATAGTCAGAGACGTAGGTGGTCCTCTTTAATTAGGAGACCCTGACTGATACGAGGGTCACGGTCGTTGTTTTCGTTAATACTTTGAAATCGAAAGATAACCTACTTCTTCAATTGATCCAATTTTGCAATACCTATTTTTAGGTGCGTTAGCATTTTGCACGGACATATTATTTCGGTAGGTATATTGCTGACTATTTCTATTCGGTGAACTGGAAAATTATGCCACGGCATTTTAACAGTGCCGTGGCATAATTTTAAAGTACAATAAATAAAGACTGCCAACGAAGCAACTAGCGACAGTCGATGGGTAACCCTTGAAGATACCAATGCATCGTGCCCACTAAAATTCTGTCGGGATTTAACAGCAAAAAAAGTATTTTATAATTACGCAGTAAAATATACAAAAAAGTATCTTCACGCCCATGTCCCCGAAGAGGTAGGCAAAGACACAACCAAAACACCCCCGAATAGCCGAAGGCACTAAAACCCATAATGTGTTAGGTGGCAAGCCTATAGCCAGCCGGGCATATATCTAATCCTGAGCAACTTTATTTTTATTATAAAATTGGAAAAATGACATTTTCTTTTTGATGTTCTACCGGGAATCAACCTGGGGACCTCATGAAGTTCAGTCCAACAACTGAACCGCTAGACCACAGGCGCGAGCTAAGTATAAAACAAAGTCGCTTCCACTGTCCCTATTTGTATGATTAAATCTTTGAAACTACGCAACGGATTTTGATGCGGTTTTTTATATATATATATAATCATTTCATTTAGCCAGTCATTTTAATAAAATCTAAAAATATTTTAATAAAAAGTTCTCAACTCTCACTGCCTACCCAGTAGGGACTTGACGTTTTTAGTTTGTTTAGGATACGATTCTCGCAGAGCCAATATTTACACTACGTTGATAAATCAAACTGACTGAAAAATGTTTTTGTTAAAATGTTCCGAAAATATAATTGAATTTGTCGTTGCCTTTCACTCCATTTTTGTAGGGCAAAACTGGCAATTCATACAGGTTTTGTAGATTCAAGTAGAATGTACAAAGTACATTAAATCAACAAATAAAACATTACCCACACTACCACGCATTTGACACACACAAACAAATTTGTTGATGTTGACGATAAATGATCACAGATGGCGCACTAACTATTCAGGAAACAAAGCAGTTGGTCTTAAGAAATGAAGATGGCGTTCTTATCAACAAGATATTAAAATTTGAATATTGAAATGGTCGAATTTCGACCAATGGGTAACCACTAGTAATAAATGAACCATTGAAGATTTTTTGAAAAAAAATAGCTACAAGTGACTACAAATGGACCACAGAAAGCATTTTTTTATTTTGTCTGTATATCTGTCTGTCCGTATCCCGACCGCGAATGACGCCCAAACTACTGAACCGATCGTAACCAAATTTGGCAGTTAGGTACTTTCTGTTAAGAAACTATTATGAACGCCTAACTAAACTGACCATCCGCGAGGCTCGGGTTCGATTCCCTTAAACATTGACATGAACACACCCAGGCCCGGAAATGCAGAAACATTTCCGGGCCTGGGTGTTTATTAAATTTATTCTAGTATCTATGTTAGTATCTCTATGAAATAGAATCGTTGACTAACACCCATAACACAAGCATATAATTTGCTTACTTTGGGGTTAGATTCAATTTGTGTAAACTTGTGTGAGAAGAATGAAAATCACTACTTTTTATAGCGGGCTCCTATTAAGGTCGCCGTGGAAGAGGAAATGTCAGAATGTAAATCTGGCAATCATTCACTATCGAGTAGTCCGATTTTATTTATTATTTTTTGAGTTTAGAAATTGTTATTTCTACTGAGTGTTTAAATACTGATTATCATATATACATGGGGCACACTAAAAGTTTTGCACTTCTAGCTAATCGGAACTATTTGAATCTCGAATGTTATATTTTTAAAAAGCTGCAACCTTCTTAGTAATAAAAAAAAACAATTATATAAATAATTTGTCAATTGTTTTTTTTTATCACACATCAAAATTCTACGTCCGCAACAAAAATGGAATTAAATCGAAAAGATTTGAGAGCGATGATTTTTTATGATTTTTTCATCGTCTCGAAAATGCTTTTGGGAGAGAAGCACCTTGTTTGAGCACCGTGAGGCGATGGTTTGCTGAATTTGAGAGAATTTCGTAAAGGGTGACTTTTAACTGGCTACTGTTAAGCGATTAATTAAAGAAAACCCCGGAATTCCCTATGAGATAACGCGAGGACTATTGGGGATTGGTATGAGACCAATTCGGAAAATTTTATACGAAGAATTGAAAGTTCGGAAACTTTGTTGTCGTTGTATCCCTCATGAACTGAAAGCGGAGTAGAAGCAGGTTCGTGTGGAATGGTGGTCACAGATGTTACTGAAGTACGACCACGAACATTTCAATGCTTTTTATGACATTGTCACAGAAGAGCAAACATGGATTTATTGTTTTGAACCCGAAAAAAATAGCAATCTTTTGAATGGGTGTTTGAAAATGAGAACAGGCCAACAAAAGTGAGACAGGCGAGAAAAATTGGTAAAAAAAATATCCCGTTTTTTTTCTCAGCTACGGTCCCATCTATACAATTCCACTTGAAGATCAAAAGAGCATTAATGGCGAGTGGTATTCTACTATTTGTTTACCAAGGGTGCTAGAAAAAGTTTGCAAAAGATGACCCAAAAGCCGCATTCTCCTACACCATGATAACGCTTTTTCACACACGGCCAACAAAAGAAAGTAATTTTCAGTTTCCGAAATAGTACATCTAGTCACTCACACGAACTAGCACCCTGTGATTTCTGTATTAACCTCTCATCAAATCAAAGATTTTATGACAGGTTTTACTTTTACCAACTGCGAAGAGGCAGTGATAGCGTTCAATCAGCGCTTAAAAAACATGCCTTCAGATCTGTGGTCCTCCTGTCTTAAAAATGGTTCAATCGCACGAAATAATGTTTGAAATATAAAGAAGATTATTTTGAAAAGCAATTAACATAATATTTTGGACTTAACATGTTGTTTTTTTAAGTGACGCTAGACTTATAGTGTGACCTATATATATGTACGTAATAATACATATAAAGTGACCAAATAAGTTGAAATCAGGAACGTATATTATGTAACACTGTTAGTAAATAATACAGAGTGCCCTAATTAAAGTTTCACCAAATTAGGCCACTGATTGGTTTTACTAATATTGTGAACACAGAATAGATTAATTAATTAAGGCCCTAAATGTAAACTGACAAACAATGAATATCAGGTAATACGATTTAAGCCCGGTTCCTATAATCAACAAAACGTGATCCGTTATTATAACAATTGGTAGTTTGCTGATAGTTGCACAGACTTTTTAGAATTAACAATCGATAACGAACGACCTTAGTTAGATGTGTTATATTGTATTTACGATTCGTATAAAAAACTACGGTTCATAAGCAAAATGAAATGTTTCTTAAATATAGGAACCGGGCATTACGAGATAGGTTAAATGGCAAGTTATTTTAGGCAAATAATATTAACCGTGTTGGTGCGGGCTCCTTTGTAGAATAGACCATCTGCCTTCCTTGCCAGGCAGCTCGTAAAATGCGAGCATAGGCTCACCGTCACTAACACCGTAACATCTGACTAGGTGGTAGAGCTTAGCAGCGATTTGCCCGGATTAGTACCACCGCCTTACCTATTCCTGCCGCCATAACGCCATGACGTGTTCCGGTTCGGAGGGTAAGGTAGTCGGTAAACTTGCTTTTGCTCGAGGCCTAACATCCCAGGCTCAGGTTGGCAACGCACCATTACCACCTTTGGTGTCTCTAGGCGGCGTGAATTTCTTAACATCAGGAAATCCGTCTGCTTGTTTGCCTTCCAATATCATAAAAAAAACTTGAAATATTGTTACGCCACAAACACAACATTAAGGGCTAAAAGACCCCAATGTGTACACAAGATGTACCTAAGTAAGAAAGTATATCAGCCCTGATAACTGTTAGGTTGGAAGGACCATGGGTTTGTGCTTTGAGAGCGAAACGTTTAATTCGATAGTCGAAACCTGGTCTTAGGATATTAGGTCCTTACATATGAAATTGTCATTTTATGGAGGAAGAAAAAGCTGAATATTTTTTATAATTTTATTGTTGATTGAATCTAAGTATAAACCATTGTTTTCTCATAGGTAGTTCATAGATCGCTTTACTAAAAAAACATTTGAACGGAAATCAATGACATCTTTAAGCAAGGTCCGAGGAGTATAGTGAATGTCTTAGCCATTACAATTGAAGCTCTTCTAATTTGATAGCCGTATATGCAGGGTGTGGTAGCGTTTTTGTGAAGTACTTTTTGGGCCATTTTCGCTTGGGGCAGGGTTTTTTTTTATGATAAAGGCAAACAAGCAGACGTATTTCCTGGTGGTAAGAAGTTCACGCCGCCTAGAGACACTAAATGTGGTAATGGTGCGTTGCCAACCTGAGGTTGGGATGCTAGGCCTCGAGCAAAAGTAAGTTTACCCTCTGAACCGGAACACGCCATGACGTTATGGCGGCAGGAATACGTAAGCCGGTGGTACCAATCCGGGCGAGATGTTGCGAAACTTTACCATCTAGTCAGATGTCATGGTGCTAGTGACGGTAAGCCTATGCTCGCCTTTGACGAGCTGCCTGGCAAGGAAGGCAGATGGTCTATTCTGCAAAGGGACCTGGACCAACACGGGGTTTTGGCTGTTTTGCCAGGATCAAGTCATTGCGATGAGCTCTTCCGATTATAGTAGAGAATACATTTTTTGTTGCATGCAATGATTTGATTCAGAAACACATAATTATTGTACCAGCTGAGTAATGTAACGCAGCAGCCGACACGCGTTTGCCAGTTTGCTTCACTTAATTCCTGAGTAACCCACCTTTTCAATCTTACTAATTTGCTTTAAGAGGATTCAAACACTTTATTAATAACACCTGCACCTGCAGCTAGCTCTAGCATAGCTTGCGATGGGTATGCTTCGATAAAAGCCTTCAATTCTTCATTGTCAATATGAGTCTCCGGCTGTCCACGGGACTTGTTCCACAGTTAGAAATTTCCAGACAGAAAACATATTCCTATGTTATTCCTATCC
>NJDC01001272.1:64859-100698 GCA_002245475.1 Calephelis virginiensis
TGTAGCGGTTCAGAATCCCGGGTCGAGTAACAAAAAGAAAATTGGGTTTTTCCAATTTTCTAATAAAGAAAACGTTGCTCTTGATTGGATATGTGCCCGGTTGGCGATAGGCTTGCCACCTATCACAGTGTAGGACTTAGTGTCTTCGGCTAGTCGTGGGTGCCCTGGTTGTGACTCTGCCTAAGTCTTCGGGGATATGGGCTTGAAGATACGTCTACTATTACAATAAACAAAATCTCCAATACATAACGCGTGTGTAGAAATTTAAGTCAGAATACAAGTACAATAAGTATTGGGTATACTACCAGCTCGTAGAAAGCGATTAAATATTTGTCAATATAGGAATTCGAACGAATCATTTAATTATGCCGAATTATTTGATTTGAATCCTATCAATGTTATAAATGCAACAGTTTGTGAGTATGTAAGTACGGATGTTTGTTACTCTCATGCTCGAATGGCTGAACGGGTTTGTCTGAAACTTGGAACACAGATAGATTGTGACCTGGATTGACATATAGGCTATTTTTAATCCCGATCACACAATGGATACCAGTGAAAACGCAGGCGACGCTGCAGGCTGGTTTAGAGTGTTTTTTAAGTGAAAATATCTTTTGCAGCGTTATGCACTTTTTATGATGGGTAAACAAGGATACCTTCCTGACCAAAAATTCGTAAAGTGGAGGGAGAGTAAACCACTGTATTTTTAAATAAAGAACAACTTGTACTGTTTTACATATCAGTTATAATTTATTACTTTGTAAAGAGCATAACTGTTTCGCTTATACAGATGGTGATGCTTATGATGCTTTATAAGCAAACCGGTAGGTTATAACAAAATAATAATTAATTGTAGGTGATATGTAAAACAGTACAAGTGTTTCTTTATTTAAAAAATAAATATTTGGAAGTTTTACTAAGAGCCGACGTTGGAAAATGTCAAATATAAACCACTGTATGTTATCGCCGCATTTCATACCGTGGTTTTGGCTTCACTGGCCGTTATATCGGCTTCGGTGTGAGCTAGCTTGATTAAAGAAAACATACAAATTAATTTAATATTTTAACACATACGAGGTAACACTTTTACACTGATAATACGTATAAAATTGTTCCTCAACCATTCCAAAATATCAAAAAATGCACGGAGTTCATATTCAAGTTTTAACTTTTGTAGGAACAATATTATATTCGTTGTAATTTAGATTGCAGGCTATTAGTCGAAACTCTATTCTGGTCAGTAAGCTAATACATGCAGCGATACTCGATGCGAGACCAAAATTAAAACACGAGGGTAACCAAATTCTCGGATTTTCCCGGATTTGACAAAATTTGAAATTAGTAAAACATGTTTTCGCAATAAGTCACAAAAATAATAAAAAACAGTCTATTTGTGAGACAGTAATAAGCGAATATAGGTATGAAAATGACACGAATTAGTTGTTTAAAGGAAACGTACATGTTTGAAATGAAATGAAGGTAGATTTTTTTTTGCATTGCTGTCCGTCCGAACTTTTCAATGGTTATATGGTTATCCTATAATCAACATCCGACTAGATTGTCCTTTGTCCAGTATTACACAAACAAAGTTTGCACGTTTCATATTAGAATGTCCCACCACAAACAAAAAACAACCCTATATTTATATTAAAACGCTCTGAATTCTACCCACATTTATGAAATTTAGTTGCGGCAATTAAATATCAACTGTAATCAGTTAAATTAAGGTCGATATTTCCTGTTTAGTTTGAATTACGATTATTAAAACTAATTGCCTAAAATTGAGTAAGTTTCATAAAGGTAATTTATATATATCAAGATAAACATACTTTAGTGGCGAGCAGATAAACCCACGGACTCTTACTAGTACAACATAATCAACTACAGTATATCTTATTATTCTCGTAATAAGTCCATTCGAGTCGCAAAAGAATTTCGTGAAGAAGCTCGTCAGAGTAAAACAACTCCGTGATAATGACTTCCCGTGCTGAGCCATTCGTTGAATTTTGAATAAAATTGGCAGTTTTCCAATTCTATTCAACACAATCTATCTGGCCATCGTTATTTAAATCTAAGGTTGTATCTTAATATATATTTCCCTGTATCTTGAGCTCCATTCAAAAATATAGGCCAACTGATCACCTATCTGGCAACTTGCAAGCAAGCTTTTTTATCACTGGGTGGTAAAATTCAGGTGACTCCCCTGGATTGTTATTTTTGCCACCATAATGATAAACACGATCGTTACGGTAGCAGAAATAGGGGCCAAGTTTAAGGTTTTGCAGTGTATACTTTTTCTATTGTTAGCGTTACAGAAGATAGCGATAATTTGAAATTAGTTTAATGAGTGCGGCACAGTTTTACCGGCTACCCTACCGGTCCTGAATACCTGATGAAGATATTACATTAAAAAAAATCATCAAAATAGGTTCATTGACCGAGTAATCGTGTAATAAACATACAAAAAACTGCAGTCGAATTGAGAACGTCTTACATATTGGATTCAGTTAATAATAATATTTGGCAAACAATGGAAAGAAGGTTCCTGTAGTTAATTTAAAAAGGGGTTAAATCAATATTTTTAGTAAACGTCATTTAACTTGAAATATACGTACAATACACTTTTTCGCATTTAAAATATTTGTAAGGATTAGATCGAAGTTTTCAACCTGAATATATAGTATTTATAAGTAACCTGAGTATATGTAATTTATTATTGTATAAGAAATAAGAGACGACATCACATGAAGCATTTTTCAAAGAACTTAATATTAATTAACATATCACTTTAACGGCCAATATTAATAATCAATCCTAATCCAAAACTTGCTGTCCGAGATTGATATTTTGATCTATTTTAATGTTATCGCTTGCCAATAACATATCTGTGGACAGGATTAATATGGCAATTAGGTATGGGATAGGCCGCCGGATACGCAGCTATCTAGATTGCTTGAAATCCATTAGATTGAGATATATTATTAACATTGGCCGTAAGTCATCTGCATTGTTTCTGAATTACTATCAAGAATGACAATTGTACACTTGCTTTAAGTTCATTTTGGCTATTTTTAACAGGTACCTGATGATGATATGTCATTCGCTAAAAGTTTAGCGAATGTCATATCTTCATCAGGTACCGGATGCCAGACGGTAAAGTTGCGGTCTGGAGGGAACATGATAAAGTCATTATGGAGGCAAGAATAGCAGGGACGGTGGATCCCTGCCCAGGTAAATTATTGCACAACACTCTACCGCCAGTGGTCTGGTTTGAAGTTATCACAGATTTAAAATTAAACGCAACCAAACAGATGCATTGAAACGGCTGGCATATAATGCTAAAGCGGCGCAAGAGACGCTTCTTGCTTATGAAAGGAAGCGGCCGAGGGCCACGAATTCTTCTTAGCTCCGATCCTCGAAAAATGTTGGTCCGGGCTCCTTTGTAGAATAGACCATGTGCCTTCCTGTGCCAGGCAGCTCGTAAAAGGCGAGCATAGGCTTGCCGTCACTAACACCGTGACATCTGACTAGGTGGTAGAGTTTCGCAGCGACTCACCCGGATTGATACCACCGCCTTAAATTTTCCTGCCGCCATAACGTAATGACGTGTTCCGATTCGGAGGCTAAGGTAGCCGGTAAACTTACTTTTGTTCAAGGCCTAGCATCCCGGGCCTCTGGTTGGCAAAGCACCATTACCACCTTTGGTGTCTCTAGGCGGCGGGAATTTCTTACTATCAGGAAATCCGTCTGCTTGTTTGCCTTCCAATGTCATAAAAAAATGTCAGAGTTGCCTATGTGGGGTTGAAACCAATTAGAGGTGCCCACAGGGGAGTCAACACTATGTATAAAAGGAAATAATTAGAAAAATAAAATCATTAGGTAAATTGTAAATGGTAATACAGTGAAATTTAGTATGTGATTTAAGATTTTCTAAAGATAGCAGGAAACCTTCAAAGTAGTGGGAAAGGGAATTGTTTTACTCCGAATGTAAAGCGTTTTATTACGAATGTGTTGCCAACCTCACGGCCGTGCTTTATTTAAAGCTTTATTGAAATACTGAAAAATCGATCAAAACTACGCAAAAAACAAACAACAGATACCTAAACAAATTTTGAGCTCTTAAGCGTCCCTTTAACACATCTCTATAATTTTATACTGTAATATCTTCAACAAACAGACACAGTTTACTATTTTTATAAGTATAGAATCAACAAATGGCTCAGACGGGAAGTCATTATCACAAAGTTGTTTTTCTTCAGCGGATTTCTTTGCAAAATTGTCTGCAACTTCTGCGAATGAACTTATTATGACAAAAATACACCATAGGATACCCACACATACACAATAAGAGCAAGATTCTAGGATAATAACAGTAACAATAATATTGTATTTCACATAGACCTTACTACCTATTATTATTTTATCATGGTCCGATATAACCCGAGTGTGTCTACAAATGTAGTAACGCATAAACGTAGTAACCATGCTCATAATTCAAATTATGATCCAGTACCTTCACTCTAATAAACACGAGTTTTACGGTGGGTTACAGCAATATAAAGTCTGAGATTGTTTAAAAAAATACCAAAATTTTATGCTGTACAATTTTTTTTTGTCCTAGAGCTACGAGAGTCGGTTCATTCGACGCAGAATTTTTTTCTGATTCTAACGGTGTGAAAAACTTATTTTTGAATTTTCGAGAGTTAAAGCGTTTACGCTTTCTTGCGTATATTGTATATTGTGACATATTGTGTATATTCTATATTGTATATTGTGACATATTGTCTATATTGTATATTGTGACATATTGTGACGTATCAATAATCTACCACCAGTTCGGAACGCGGCCACTCACTAACAAGATCTGGCGAAAGAAACTCAACGGGCTTGTGTTTTTGAGTTCTGTAGCCAAAACTAAAAAACGGAACTCATAGATTCGTCATGTATTTTTTTATTTTTATGGTATTGGAAGGCAAACAAACAGACGGATTTCCTGATAGTAAAAAATTATGCACCCTAGAGTTACCAAACTGGTAATAGTGCGTTGCCAAGCTGAGGCCGGGATGTTAGACCTCGAGCAAAACCAAGTTTACTGGCTACGCTATCCTCCGAAACGGAACACGTCAACGGCAAGCATTGACATTGTGGCGGCTGGAATAGGTAAAGCGGTGGTACCAATCGGGGCGAGTCGCTGCGAAACTCTACAACCCACAAATTATAAAGACTTATGTACAAGTACCACCTACCACGGTGTTAGTAACGGTAAGCCTATGCTCGATATATCGAGCTGCCTGGCAGGAAAACAGATGGTCTATTCTGTCAAGAAGCCAGGACCAACGTGGAGATCATGTTTGTCTCTCTGTCTGTTTGTCTATCTAACTCTCCGTCCGTATGACACAGCTTCTTATTTTTCAGAAACTATAAGAACTATACTGTTGAAACTTGGTAAGTAGGTATTCTGTGAACCGCATTAAGATTTTCACACAAAAATAGAAAAAAAACAACAAATTTTGGGGGTTTTCCATACCTACTTAGAACTGAAACTCAAAATTTTTTTATCGTCAAATCCATATGTATGGAGTATCTATGGGTAGGTCTTTAAAACTGATATTGCGGTTTCCACTATATATTTTTTCTAAGCTTACTCTTTTTTTTAGTGTGTGTATGTGTGTGTGTGTGTGTGTGTGTGTGTGTGTGTGTGTGTGTGTGTGTGTGCGTGTGTGTGTGTTTGTGTAAAAATATATTATGTTTCGCCATTACATTTGTTTCCGTTTCCGTAATATTTGTTTCGCCGCTTCTTCTTCTGTTTAGTTAGGTTTGGAAACGGTGGTAGTTTACGGTAGACAGTGTTAAATTTAGTTATAGTTATAAAAATGTTTTGGTAATAAATAATTAAACTAGTTATGAATATAAATTATTGGCTTAAAAGTTAAAGCATATGTAATTAAGTAATATTTTTTATAAATATTAAAATATTTGCACACAAAAATATGGTAGAATCTGATTTATACATATATTCCGCAAATAAAAAATGTCTTTCTTTCTTTCCTATGTGATACATTAATACATTTTCAGTGGAAGTGAACATGGTATATTAATGACCACTGAAAATTGGTTTCAACGAGATCTAGTAAATAGATTTTTTAACACACTGTATTTATTATGAACTGAAAGATCTTTCATACTATGTTAGTCGCTGCTACGGAATCCCACATGGGCGAGTCCAATTTTTAAAGAAATTCTGTTTTAAAGTTTAACCGTTCCGCGTTCATGTGAAAATAAATTGAGAAGTAAATGGTTTCAGAAACTCAAGAATCATGTAAATGTGAGAGAAATCATTCACTTTCCACCTAGACCAAGGAAAATATAGAAGATATAAACAATGTATCTAATAAATAGTTGGCTTATATCCAGGAACCTGGAAGCAACAGAGATAAGTAGAAAGAGGTTAAAGATGTTGAGGCAACACTTATTGTTTAAATTTAAAAGTCGTACCAATATAATTGTCATACACAAAACATTTTAATAATTTTCAATACCATTTCATAAAAAAAAATTAAAATCTTTGACTAAAATTTACGTCCATTTCAAAAAGATCATGCTTTATTTTTTTAAGGTTTTATTTTACCAGTCCCGAGCTTTACGTCTTAAAAAATATTTCGTTTCAATTAGCTTATTTTTTGACAGTTTTTAAATGTAAGTACCTGGATGCCCGAGATTTGCTCGGTATTTTTTAGCAAACACTCATTGACTTCGTGTCATTTAACAACGCCATCTGCTGGAACAACTTTATTGCTCACAAAACATAGTATTATTATTCGCCAATAGATGTCAAAAAGAGTCATATTTTTCAGTTTAAACACGAATAAAGTTTTCAGTTTAAACACGAATAAAATGACATTTCCTACAAATGATTCCTAGCTGATATAAATATAAGTATTAAATAGCTCTAAAAAAATACCTTCATGCCCATATCCCCGAAAAGGTAGGCAGAGGCACAACCAGGGTACCCACGACTAGCCGAAGATACTAAGTCCCACAATGTGATAGGTGGCAAGCCTATCGCCAACCGGGCACATATCCTATCCCGAGCAACATTTTGTTTATTAGAAAATTGGAAAAAACCTAATTTTCTTTTGTTTCCCGACCCAGGACTCGAACCTGGGACCTCATGCAGTCAAGTCCAACAACTGAACCGCTAGACCACAAAGGCGATGGAAATATACGAAAATTCCTAATAATGTCGTTTTAGCATTAGGTATGGTAAGGACAGCTAGAATATTAAATGACATCTTTAATTTCATTATTATCACAACCACTGATAGTTTTCATCGTTGATCCACATGTGCCTGGTTGGCGATAGGCTTTGTGGGACTTGTGTCTTCGGCTAGTAGTGGTGCTTGTACTTCTGCCTACCCCTTCAGGAATATGGGCATAAGGATACTTTTTTCGTATTATGTACAACACCCCGGTCACAGGACAATTCCCCTATTATAACTATGATGGGAATAGGCCACGGTTGTCATTTAGCTTCGACAGCATGATTTAATGAATATGATATTAAATAAAACTTTCAAAAGGCTATTTGATATCTAGCTGAACAACAAATTAAAAATATTTAAATTTAAATTTAATTTAAATTAATTAAAATTTAAAGTAAATTTTAAAACATTGCTGACTTTTTTATAGAAATTAAAAAAAGTAATTTTGGAAAACAAGATTTTTGGGTAACTTGAACTGTAAACGCAGCAGTACTAGATACTACTTTAATTATGCGCTTCGGCTTTACACTTTTACTCTTTTACACTTTACACTTTTTTTTAAATTGGCCGACCTAATCTAAACTTAAGTGAATTGATTAATTACGTAATAACAACTCTATATATAATAAGATATCTTTAAAATACATTCGGATTTCCGAAGTTTGACGAATATAGCCGAAGCTCATAATTGAAATAGTACTAGGTACTATACGTGACAGAAGATAAAAGGAAGATTTTGTGTATGGTGTCCGATCCTGATCATGACATTCAATTTTTTTTTATTTTGATCAGTGTTCGAATTTTGAATTCTATCTATCTTTTTGAATAATTATATACACGTTCTAAGGATCCGTTACATAGATACATAAAAACAAACGTAGTTATTATTAAGCCTCTATCGCCTCTGTGGTCTAGCGGTCCGGGTGTTGGACTTGACTGCATGAGGTCCCGGGTTCGAATCCCGGGTCGGCCAACAAAAAGAAAATTGGATTTTTCCAATTTTCTAATTAAAAAAATGTTGGTCGGGATTGGTAATGCGCCCGGTTGGCGATAGGCTTGCCACCTATCACATTGTGGGACTTAGTGTCTTCGGCTAGTCGTGGGTGCCTTGGTTGTACCTCTGCCTACCTCTTCGGGGATATGGGCGTGAAGATACTTTATTATTAAGCGTCTCAAAAAAGGCTACTTAATCTGGCCAAAAATTCCAAGCGAGTAAAAATTTGTCTATTCATCACATAGAAAATTAGGATAAGGTTATTGTCACATCCACCAGGCTAGAAGGATAACATTAAAAATCATGGTTTTACACAATCGAGAAAAACTTATTTTAATTATAACATAAACACAGCAGAAAACAATACGAAATTATTGTTGTTGAAAAATATTGAAAGCTATCAGCTGTCTGGATAAGAGCCAGACACAACGACCTGCAGTAACTGATAACAAGTGATCATCATAAATAAAAATTGTCAAACAGATACCGAAACCTTGCACGTTATAGGATACTAGTTGTTACCTGCGGGTTTATCTATTTTTTTATCCCCACAAAATTATTTTATGATTATAATTTTCCAAAGTAACATTATTCGAGTTATTTCTTATATAAAAAATATTTTAGAAATTTCCGTTTTGTGTTACGGGAGCACAGTTTTTTGTATTCGATAATTATTAGTAATTTATTTTGTTTACATGTATGAAGACTGTGGTAGCCATTAGGCAATGACACAGTTATATAATATACAGTATTATATCTTCATACAAACGGACGAAAACTTGTTTTTTTATGGTATTGGAAGGCAAACGAACAGACAAGAATTTCCTGAAATTCACGCCGGCTAAAGACACCAATAGTGATAATGGTGCTCTGCCAAGATGAGGCCGGGATATTAGGCCTCGAACAAAAGTAAGCTTACCGAATACCTTACCCTCCAAACCGGAACATGTCAACGGCAAGCACTGTCGTTATGGCGACAGGAATAGATAAAAAACTCTACCACATTGTAGGATGTCACGGCTGTTAGTGACGGTAAGCCTATGCTCGCCTTTTACGAGCTGCCTGGCAGGAAGGCTAATGATCTATACTGCAAACACGTTTATATCTATGCGTCATAGGTGTGGTATACACTATATAGTGGTACGTGGTACAGATCATTCGCGGTTTCACCTAAATGACGAATGGTTGATTTAATAAAGTTTTTTTACATTTTGTAACCAATGGACAAGCATGCGATTTATGAATAACAATTCGATTCAATAGGTACAAGTATTTACTTAAAAAGGCAAAGAAAAGCTGTAGACTGTATTGTAATGTTATTGGTAGCTTGAATTCTTCAATATCCCATTCAAAAATATCCTGGTAATTTTGTGATTTTTTTTTGCACCATAGATTTTATAGGCTCTTTACTGTCCTGTGGCTGTGATGCTAGGCCTAGTGTGTAAGTCTACTGGCTTCGATATCCTCCAGTCTGGAACATGTAAAGTGGCAGGAATAAGTAAAGTGGTGGTGGTGGAAAGTTGCTGAACAACACTTTATCACTTGTCTTGTTGAAAAATGAAAATGAAAATAAAATTTATTTATTTGTTGAATATGTAAAGATTAACAATTAGTTAGTATTGTGCTAAAAAAAAACACAAAATTTATATTTGAGTGAAATCGAGATTGAAGAATAAGTCTATAGTTTTAGTTTGTCACTATCGTGTGTTAAAGGGTAGTTAGTGTAGCTGGTAAACTTACTTACTCAAAACACTTGACAACCAGCTTTAGGTTAGCAAGGCAACATAACTTTTGAAGTTTTGGTTTTCAGCGACATACTACATTTCTTACCAACTAGAAATCTATCTCCTTTTTGCTACCCGTTATCATAAACAATTCTAATATAAAAAAATAATTCCCTATAAAATCGATATGTAATGTACCTAGCTAAGAGCCTTTTTAATCAGGTGACAAACGCAATATTGAAAACTACCGACCTGTATCTCTATTAAGCTTGTTTCCTAAACTTTTAGAAAAAATTCTCTGCCCAATTCTGTCTTCTCATTTATCAAAGGTAATTTCTAACTGTCAGCATGGTTTTTGCGCAAATAAGTCTACAGTCAGTAATCTATTAGAATATACCTCTAAGTTGGTACGAGACGTTGATAATAATAAGGAAGTTGATGTCATATATACTGATTTTAGTAGCGCGTTTGATAAGGTTAACCACTCCATCCTTTTGTCCAAATTAGATTATTATGGTATTCACGGAAACTTGTTGAACTGGATAAAATCCTACTTATTTAACCGAATACAAAGGGTCACAACACAGGGTTTCAAGTCTTTTTCGTTCTATCCAACTTCAGGTGTTCCACAAGGGTCGCATATCGGCCCTATTCTCTTTTTGGCCTTAATAATGATATTTCTGCTCACATTAACTTCAGTAATTACTCAATATTTGCAGACGATTTGAAATTATATAAGGTTATAGAGTCTCCCGACGATGTAGATAAATTACAATCAGATATTACCTCTGTTTCAAATTGGTGTAAAAGTAACAAAATGTTATTAAATCTTCAGAAATGTGTGAGTATAAAAATTACCAGAAACAGAAACATTATTCCTTCCAGTTATTTTGTGGATGGGGAAAAACTAACAGAATCAGAGGTAGTCCGTGACCTTGGGGTAATGATCGATAAAACAATAAGTTTCATTAACCATACTGATAATATTACAACTAAGGCATGGAAGATGACCGGTTTCATAAAACGAATATGTAAGGATTTAAGGAACCCAATATCTATTCTCACTTTATACAAAGCTCTTATTCGTAGTACTCTAGAATATGCGTCCCCTGTTTGGAACCCATCATACCAAACTCACAGTGATCGCATAGAGCGTGTCCAGCGCAATTTTACCCGTTATTTGGCTTTTAAGGATCAAACTTGTCCTTATCGTGCTGACTATGATACTAGGCTATTCCATTTCAATTTAGAGTCTCTCGAAAAAAGACGTCGGCTTAGCGATATTAAAACACTTCATAAGCTAATTCACGGCTGCCTACTATCACCAGCACTTTTAATTCAATTATATATATCAGAGTACCAAGATCTATACCACGACATCCGATTACCAAAATTTTCTATTTATCTAGCCATATAACAAATTTAGGAAAACGAGCCCCATTAAATAGGCTAATGCAAACGTATAACGACATCACCACCAATGGCGATGTCGACATTTTCAATGTGTCAGAATTTGCTAGATTATGTATTAAGTATTTATAATTCCTTTGCTCTTCTTCAAGTTTAGTTTTCTTCAAGTTTAGTGTTAAGAGTAGTTTTATTGTAAGCAAATTGCTTGTTAATTCATTAGTAATAATATTGGTCTAGTTAAATAAATGAATCTCTCATTGTAGCTGCATTATTATTGTGAATGTTGTATATACCTTTAAAGGCAAATCATTTTGAACAAAACTGATATGTGGTGTAATTAACAATGTCTAGTGATAAGCCAGTGGTGTATCTGTTTAAATAAATAAATAAATAAAAATAAATAAATCACGTTAGTTTTCAAATGTTTATGTTTAATAGTTTTCAGCTGTTAAAAGTTATTATGATACAAGCAGACACGTTAAACTTATAACACCCCTTGTTCTTCGTCGAGAGTTAAAAATAAGATATTTTTTCCGTGAATAGACCCTTTATAGTAACCAATTTGTCATAATTGCACCATCTAGCGGGTTTGGGTGAATTGGTCTCCCCTGTAGTCAAGCAGGTCGGTTGTTGGACTTGACTGCATGAGGTCCCGAGTTCAAACCCCGGTCGGGCAACAAAAAAAATGGGTTTTTACAATTTTCTAATAAAAAAATGTTGTTCGGGATATGGGATATGTGCCCGGTTGGCGATAGGCTTGCTATCTATCACATTGTGGGACTTGATATCTTCGGATATTTGTGCCTCTACCTACCTCTTCGGGGATATGGTCGTGAAGGCTCTTTCATTTTTTTCTAAAACCATTTCATGCTGTACTTCCTTTTAAAGAGCTCTCACAGAAGTTGTCAGAGTACACAACTCTCTCGTGTTCCAAATTTTATTTTGCGTCCTTGGATATTGAATTTCCAAATCTTCTCTGTGTTATTTTTTTATCAAACCCTAGCATCCTGTGCTAGCTTCGGACGAATCGACAAGCTTCTATGTTAGTATCTACATACAAACTATCCTTTTGTATCAGTTTACGCTATGCTATAATATAAAAATTAATCGCTAATTGTATTGGTAAGTGTATATTTAATTTTGTGGCTTTTTTATTTTGCTTTTTTATTTTGGTATTTAACTTGGCGTAAAAACGCCAAGTTAAATACCGACCTGGGTTAATAAATAAATTAATGTGTAGGGTGAAGTAAACTTAAAAAATTGACACTGTTTTGTTCGGATTGCTAACGTTAGTCTTTTGCCTTACTCCTATTATCATAATGACACTGTCATGTTCCTGCGTGGAGGGAGGGTAGTCGTTAGACTTGAGCGATAGACCTATTACCCCGGTCACAGGATAGCTACGTACATATAGCATCAATAGTGCGTATAGGCAACGATCGTCTCTTTTTTTATGTTTTCGGAAGGCAAACGTGTCCACAGCTGTTAAACATTAAGAATTAATTTTTATCTCTTACTCCTTTCCCTCAAAATCAGCGGGATAACTCTGATCTCCAGTATAACTTCTTAATCCTATCCTATCCTATTCATATTATAAATGTGAAAGTTTGTAAGTATGGATGTATGGATGTTTGTTACTCTTTCACGCTCGAATGGCTGAACGGGTTTGTCTGAAATTTGGAAGACAGATAGATTGTGACCTGGATTAACATATAGGCTATTTTTAATCCCGATCGCACACCGGGTTTCTGTGAAAACGCGGGCGAAGCCGCAGGTAGCAGCTAGTATATGAATAAACTGTTGGTGAAACTGTAAAACAGTAAAAAACGGTAAATTGCAAAATTATACTTGGAATGAAAGTTATCCGAGTTTGTTGAAATTGACTGAAAGAGTATAACATGTTACGTTTTTTTTATCAGAGTTTTATTACATCATATTACATAAACTTGAAGTATTCGTTAATGGTAGTAATTAAACCGATTTTTTTTAATTTTTATCGTCGATAAGAGTTTATTTAACAATATGTAAATAGGATTTTAAACTTAAATCGTCGCGAATTAATAACATTTTTAATTATTTATACGAATTTATTTTATTTGTCGATATTTCGGCCTAGTTGCATAGACCGTGGTCACGACGGGACACGGTCTATGCAACTAGGCCGAAATATCGACAAATAAAATAAAAAGAGATCGTGAGTATCCCGTATAAATAATTAAAAATGTTAATATGTAAATAGATCGAATAAACTCAGTTGTTTTGATTTGATCCATGTAACAATATCTCAAATTGCTCGTTTAATAGTATACAACAAATTTAGTAACAGTTGACATAGCAAAACAGTTGACAATCGCTAAGAGTGCATTTGAGAGAAGTAGGACGGTTCAGGAATGCGAAGTCACGTTTCTTGAATATTTATGTTTAGGTTAAATAATATTGCAAATGGCTGTCGTATCCATTTAGTTTTGGACGAAAGCTATTTTGTATTGGATACTTTTGTTAAACATATTTTATTATTGTTTACTGCCGTATCTTTTACGAATAATACTGGCATACGGGCTATTGATGGTGAAAAATAGTCACAAATGTTGAAAAAAACCTGAAAAAAAAACGACGGGTTGCACTCCGTGAGTGCCGGCAGTAGTGAAAACTTGAATATTAACGTTGTGCATTTTTGATATTTTGGAATGGTAAGGGAATAATTTTACACGAATTGCTTTAATTAGCAATATGAAAGTACTATCATTTATGTGGTAGAATACAATATATTTTTTTTGCGATATCGTACACAAACATGACAACACGAACATTCGCTCAAGCGCCATGCGCCGTCTCACGAATTTTAGATCAGTAGGGCTACTCTCGAAACTCGATTCATGCATTATTGGAAGTTGGAATCGAATATGTCATTTTAGGTACTCTTGAACACAATACTGGGGAGTTATTACCATTTAGTTAATAGTAAATAGTAAATTATTTTATCCTGTTCGTTGAATTTATTTGTAACTAAATGTTAATAATCCCCTAATTCTGTGTTCAAAAGTACCTAAGTTCGCATGATATCGAGATTCAAGAGTAACCCTACAGGTCACGTGTCCTGACGCGAGTTTAGAAGTTTTTACCCAACCAAAAAAATGTGCGCAACGCCGCTAAAGAGGTTTTCACTACAAAAATAGTCACTTTTACTGATGGTAGACTGCTGTGCAGCTTCTCCAGAAAGGGATTCACCGCCAACACAACAACCTGTTTTACAGTTCGTGATATATTATACTTTATCATTTTCTTGTACCTCTAACGTGGTGTTTAGAGATTTTGGAGAATTGATTCAAAGACAAATATTTATTTATGTAGCTGTTCCGGTGTACTTCATTTCCCCCATTCAGCTTGTATGGGAAAAATTTAAAATGTTAAATGAAAAAATGTTATTTTTCTTAATTTCCTCTTAGTCGACTGGTATAAAAAGTATGATATTATGTCCGTTTCCTGGTTAAGCTACCTAAGCTACCTCCCCATCCAATTTCAGCCAAATCCGTTTTGACGTTCTTTAGTTATAAATATATAACACGATTACTTTTACACGTGTATATAGGTATGCTCTGTTTTACAGTTTCATAATTTACATTTTTTTATTTTAACTTTTTACGCAACGTTCACTTCAACTAGTTAATATAGTTGACTTATTCTAAGATTAGATTAATTACATAAATAAATTTTCTTAATTTAAAAATAGCCTTTTTGGTCTAGCGATCCGGCGTTGCGCTTGACTTCTTGAGGTCCCGGGTTTGATCCCTGTGTCGATCAACAAAAATAACGTTGCTCGGGACAGCATATGTGCCCGATTGGATATAGGCTTGCCACCTATCACATTCTGGATTTGGTTGTGCCTCTGCCTACGTCCTCGAAGATATGGGCGTAAAGATACTTTACATTCATTAATTTTAGAAGATTAACAAAGAAACAAATTCACTGACGTTAATGAGACATCCTATAAATGTCGTATAGACACAAACCCCCTTACTAATAAAACTTACGCGCCCGTAGATCTGGTGTGTAACTGCACTTATGCTAACAAACAATGAGGTTATAAAACCTACACTTTCAACCGGAATACGACAATGGAGAGACACGACATTTTCGCGGTAAGAGTAGATAAGGCAGTAAAATCACACAAGCGCATATCGAGGTCATCAAATCCTTACGTCAAAACAAAATTTGTGTCAAGTGCAAAAAATTACTACATAAATAAAATAAAGTCACTTTCCCCTATCTATCCCTTTGTATGCATAGACCTTTAAAATTTCGCAAAAGATTTTGATGCGGTTTTGCGGTTTCTATACTTATAAAACAACATGTCCCGACTGACTGACTCATAGTTGCTGAGCAAAAACTGTTAGTGTTACCATGAAAGTTGGTGAGTAGGGTCGGTTACCCACTTATGACGGAATTTTAGAAATTCGGCCCCTTTCTTTGACCGAGGTCAAATGGGGGTAAAATTTTGTATGGAAAGCCTTCATTTTTAAGTTAGAAACATAAAATTTTATTTTTGGGCTACTTATGAAAAATAAGTAGATACGTGTTTAAGCGTTTCTGGAAATTCTACCCCTAAAGGGGTGAAATAGAGGTTGAAAGTTTTGTATGGAAGACCGTCAGTTTTTGAATAAGAAATGTGAAACTTTATTTTTGGGCTACTTATTCAAAAAGATTAGTCACTTATTTAAGCGTTCCTGGAATTTCTATCCCTATGGTGGTTAAACAGGGGTTAAACGTTTGTATAAAAAACTTTATTAATGGGCTATTGATTAGAATTAAATAAGTACGTTTAAAAAAAGGTAAAAACTATTCATACAGTTCTTAATTCAACTCCAATTCAGTAAATATTCTAACTGCTACGCGAGAAAAGCCGCGCTTAACCGCTAGTCTAATATATTGAGAAACTAGCTGTCCTGGCGAACTTTGTTCCACCAGTTAAGTTTGTATTGAAAAATAAATTGTTGTTTTTCCCATTTCCCCTGCTATTTTCCGAGTTTTTTTTTTCATTGGGGAACCTGGTCCTGGCAATAACTAATACAATACAAAAAGAATTAGCCAAATTAGTCCAGTCGTTCGTAAGTCATGCGCTTACCAACATATTTAGCGATTCATTTTTATATTATACCTACTAGCTGACCCGGCAGACGTTGTTCTGCTATATTTTTTTGCTGTGATTCACCCTCATCACTTAGGGTTATGAAAAATAGGTGTCAGCCAGTTTTCAATATGCTCACAAAATTTCATGAGACTCGGTCAAGCCGTTTCGGAGGAGTACGGTAACTAACATTTTGACAAGATAATTTTATATGAAAGAAGACAGGATAAAGTTATACAAAAGGAAAGTTTGAATGTAGATACTAACATAGAAGCTTGTCAACCCGACCAAAGCTGGGAAGGGCTGCTAGTGTTTAATAAAAAAATAGCACAGAGAAGATTTGGAAATTCAATATCCAAGGCTGCAAAATAAAATTTGTAACAAGAGAACTGTGTACTCTGACAACTACTGTGAGAGCACTTTAAAAGGAGTACAGCATGAAATGGTTTTCCAATTCCCCGAAAACCGGTAGATAGTGCAACGAAGATAAACTGGTTACTGTAAAGGGTCTGTTCATGGTAAAATACACAGAAAACAAGGGGTGTTATATGTTAACGTGTCTGCTTGTGTCATCATAACTTCCGAACGGTTGGATACATTTTTATGCAGCAACTTTTTTGCTACATAAAAATGTATTGTTAGAGTATTGTTCGATCTGTGGTCGAAAATAGAGGGTAGGTAACTCGCTCATTCTAGACAAACAGTCGCGAACTAACGCCTGCGAGAGTCGCATCAATATATCACACGTTTTGCGTATGCACACCTCATATTATATAAACTAGAGTGATAGTGATAGGCTCGCATAGGTGTCTTAGCGACGGATTAAAGGTTGGTGACGCATGTTTGCTTGCTCTTCTGTAGACGACGGAAGTTTGACATTATTCTACCTGGTTCTCTTACTCTCACCTCATATAGTCCACTACCTCTTAAAACATCTCCCTGTAGCCACCTCTTGACTTTTCTCAATTTTTGTCTAGCGTTAAAGCCGGACTAGGCTACAGGTATCCTGTTGCTAAAAAGACAACAGTGGCCTATAGACACTGCATATGATACAAGTGCGTCGCTGTCCATTAACCGGGAAACCTATTGTTCAAGTCTACCGACTGTCCTATCCTCCGGACTGAAACACGACAGTCTTATGGCGGCAGGAATGGGTAAGATGGTGAATCCTTATTCGGACAAATTGTTACACAGCACTCTAATACCAGTGAAAGTAAGCAATTTTCATCAGATACCCCAGTAGCCTGTATGTTATTGTGTTTTATAAAAACTACCGTAGTTAACATAAATGAATATGATTATCAAAAGTATCCAATACGAAATATACGATACGAAATAGCTTTCGTCCAAAACTAAATGGACACGACGGCCATTTGCAATATTATTTAACCTAAACATAAATATTCAAGAAACGTGACTTCGCATTCCTGAACCGTCCTACTTCTCTCAAATGCACTCTTAGCGATTGTCAACTGTTTTGCTTGTTACTAAATTTGTTGTATACTATTAAACGAGCAATTTGAGATATTGTTACATGGATCAAATCAAAACAACTCAGTCTATTCGATGTATTTACATATTGTTAAAAATACTCTTATCGACGATATAAATTAAAAAGATTGGTATAATTACTACGATTAACGAATAATTCAAGTATGTTAAAATATGATTACAAGATTAATTAACACAACTCTGATATAAAAAACGTAACATGTTATACTCTTAGTCAATTTCAGCAAACTCGGATAACTTTCATTCCAAGTATAATTTTGCAATTTACTGTTGGATAGCTATATTAACATTTCACCTACTGTTTATTCATATATTAAGAAGTTATACTGGAGATGAGAGTTATCCCGCTGATTTTGACTCAACGAAAGGGGTAAGGGATAAAAATTGATTCCTAATGTTTAACAGCTGTGGACTCATTTGTCTTCCAAAAACATAAAAAAACGTTGCCCATAGACGATCGTTGCCTAAAGGCATTATTGATGCTCTCTAATGCACTCTTAGCGATTGTCAACTGTTTTGCTTGTTACTAAATTTTTTTGTATACCATTAAACGAGCAATTTGAGATATTGCTACAGGGATCAAATAAAATCAAATTAAATAAAATCAGTTTAGTCGATGTAGGTAAGTATTATACTCTTATCGACATCATAAATTTAAACCTTAGTCATAATTAATATGAACGAATACTTAAATATAAGTAAGTGTCTTTACGCCTATATCCCCGAAGAGGTAGGCAGAGGTGCAACCAGGGTACCCACGACTAGCCGAAGACACTAAGTCCCACAATGTGATAGGTGGCAAGCCTATCGTCAACCGGGTAGATATCCAATCCTAAGCAACAGTTTTTATGAGAAAATTGGAAAAACCAAATTTTTTTTTGCCCGACCTGGGTTTCGAACCCGGGACCTAATGCAGTCAAGTCCAACACCTGAACCGCTAGACCACAGACGAAATCTAATCAAATCAGTTTATTCGATGTAGGTACACAATATACTCCTATCAAATTCAAAACTTAGTCATAATTAATATCAATGAATATTTTGAGTATGATAAATTATTACAAGATTAATTAACAAAACTCTGATAGTAAAAAAACAAACGTAAAATGTTATACAAAAATAAAAATTAAAATAAAATAAATATCTCTGGAAAAATAAATTTATTGATATGCCTTCTTAAGGTCCTCGGGTCCGATTCCTGGATCGGGCAACGAAAAAAAATAGATAATGTATATTTATTAAAAACTAGCTGTCCCGGCGAACTTCGTTCTACCCGTTCAGTATAGGAAATAATAAAGTATTATTTTTCCCGTTTTCCCTGCAATTTTCCCGTTTTTTTTGCATAAAAACCGTCTCCTGATAATAACTAACACAATACAAAAAGAATTAATCAAATCGGTCCAGTCGTTCGGCAGTTATGCGCTTACCAACACATTTTGCGATTCATTTTTATATTAAAAATAGCGTTGCCAGAATTTGATAAATGCCCGGTTGGCGATAGGCTTGCCACCTATCACATTCTGGGATTTAGTATCTTCGGCTAGTCTATGCTTGAGTAGTTCCTCTGCCTATCCCTTCGGAGATATGGGGTTAAGATACTTTTACTTTATCAATCTTTTCTATTTAAGATTTCAATTTCGTATAGATATTTCGAAACGGTGGAAATTTATAACACAAGAAAGATGTGTGACTACTGTGAGAACTCTATAAAAGCAAGTACAGTATGAAATGGTTTTCCAATTTCCTGGAAACCGGAAGATAATGTAAAATGAAGATAAATTGTTAACTTTAAATGGTCTACTCACTGAGATAAAGCGTTTGCGATTTTGTATTATTATTGCCATTATTTGAATGTTGCATTTTTTATGATATTGGAAGGCAAACAAGCAGACGGATTTCCTGATGGTAAGAAATTCACGCCGTCTAAAGACACCAAAGGTGGTAATGCTGAGTTGCCAACCTGAGGCAGGTATGTGAGGCCTCGAGCTAAAGTAAGTTTACTGTACCTTACCCTCCAAACCGGAACACGTCATGATGTTATGGCGGTAGGAATAGGTAAGGCGGTGATATCACATCTATGCATGATATCTATCTAGGCATGATATCTATGCTCGCCTTTTACGAGCTGCCTGGCAAGAAAGCGAAACTGCCAGCCAACACGGGGAAAAATTCTTTTTTTTTTATAGGATAACCAAGCAAACGGATCTCCCTTAACTTTAAGAAAGGGATGGTAAGAGTTATATTATGTAAAGTAAAAAATTCAAGTATCTCTATATAGTAGTTTGACTGCCTCGTTGGTCGAGGGGCTAGCATATACGCCTTATTCCATCGACTAACCGTGAGGCTCGGATTCGATTCCCGAATTGAGCACATTCTAATTATATGTGATGAACATTAAGAGGTCTACATTTACCAGTTTGGGTGTTTATTCTGGTATCTAATTCCCCGTTTTCCCCGTGTTGGTTCGGGCTCCTTTGCAGAATAGACCATATGCCTTCCTGCCGTGACATCTGACTAGGTGGTAGAGTTTCGTAGCGACTCACCCGGATTGGTACCACCGCCTTACCTATTCCTGCCGCCATAACGTCATGACGTGTTCCGGTTTGGAAGGTAAGTTAGCCGGTAAACTTACTTTTGCTCAAGGCCTATTGTCCCGGCCTCAGGTTGGCAACGAACCATTGCCACCTCTGGTGACTCTAGGCGGTGTGAATTTCTAAACATGAGGAAATCTGTCTATTTGTTTGCTTTTCCAATATCATAAAAAAAACTGTTTAAGCATTTCTACGTATTATAATTGTTGAATGACACTCATAATATAAGCATGTAATTTGCTTACTTTGGGGTTAGATTCAATTTGTGTAACTTGTTCAGGGATAGTTATTGGCTATAGTATGGAGTAGTAGTAGTACAGAACAGATTTTGATGCGGTTTTCTTAGAATAATTCAAGAGGGAGGTTTATGTATCTATGTACCTATGTATTTCCTGAGACTGTATCAGCGTGGATTTCAACAAAAAGTCTAAAATAAAAATAGCCTAAGTTATTATTATTAGTTATCCTTATTACATCAGCCAACCAGTGAAAGCCCTTTCAACATTGGCCCAGCCGTTTCCGAGATTAGCCAGAACAAACAAAAAAACAGACAGACAAAAAAAATTTAAAAAAATATTTTGGTATATGTAACCTGTTCAGAAATTCATATGCATGTACTATAAAGTGACTATTTTAATGTTACAGACACTTCAACTTAATTTATTTATATGCATAACACAGAAATTAAGCCACCGAAGCTGAGACCCACTGCTGATATTTCATTAGAGTGTAAGGCTCTGTTATCAGGTTTTCCTTTCAGAAGCAGCAATTTGAATCAATAGTAGTTTGACACGTATTTTAAAGCCAAATTTGTGTTTCTAATTAGATATATAATGTATTTTTGCATTAGACCGTGTAGTATGCTTTAATTGTTTTCACAGCTAAATTTTTTGGGTTGGCTGAAAAAAAATCTGTAGTTAAAAATAGATAAACTCGCTTTTTGTGCATTTTTATTTCTCGTATAATTTGTACTTTTTTGCTTTATGTGTTTAGCGGTTCAGGTGTTGGAATTGACTACATTAGGTCCTGGGTTCGAATCCCCGGTCGGGCAACAAAAATAAAATTTGGGTTTTCCAATTTTCTAATAAAAAAAACTTTGCTCGGGATTGGATATGTACCTACCCGGTTGGCGATAGGCTTACCACCTATCACATTTGTGGGACTTAGTGTCTTCAGCTAGTCGTGGGTGCCCTGGTTGTGCCTCTGCCTACCTCTTCAAGATAATTTTACTTTAAACAAAGATTATATACTACCAGCATTCGAGATACAGAGCAGCAATGGTCTATATTAGTATATGACACATATACATAATAGGTAGTAGGTATATACTTAATATTCAATCTTTATTATTTTTAACTTTTTAGTTTTGAAGTCGGTTTTTATTTATTTATTTATTTATTTAACACTTTATTGCATACAAAAATTTAAATACACAAAATACACGAGAAGTTAAAAATGCACAAAAGGCGAGCTTATCTCGAACTAAAGAAATTTCTTCCAGACAACCCAAAAAAATTAAGCTGTGAAAATAAAATGGAAGGCATCGTGTACAAAACAATTAACTATAGCTATACTTAGAACGAATAAATAAAAATATACTAAAAAAGTGTGTAAGAAAAAAAGGTACAATTATAATTATTAAAATATCTTAGTAGGATAATATATGAGTATGTTATTGTGTCAACGATAAGTAAGTTTTTATTAACGTAGTTATTTTTATTTAAATGTAGTTAATAATGTATTAAAAATGCTTTGAAATATTTAAAAACTGTAGTTAAGTAGTAGCCTTTGTGATAATCCGTCTGTCAACAAATTTAACAAAATACTCCACAATCCGAATTTTGCGGACACATATTGTCGACTCGAAATCATAATTTTTGTATGATTTATTATTCAGCTAAGTTTTAAATCGAGTCTCCCCTTGACAAAATTATGTAATAGGTAAAAATTATCTTAAAATTAAAACTAATAGGTCTCTCCGAATCAAATGTTTATAGGACCAATTCGAAACCATAGTGCATCAAAACAAAAAAAGAATTACGTAAATCGGTTCAGAAACCACGGAGAAATCGGTGTACATACGTAAAAAAATTATACCGGCCGAATGGAGAAAAAAAAACCGGCTGTTAAAAATAGAAACCATTCAAACAAAAAGGTGCAACAAACAGCGAAACTTAGTTAACTCTTTTAGTGGGTCATATAAAATAGAATTACTTATTTCCCATCACTAGTCATGACCAACTGGCAGATGTCAGAATTGCACTCTGAAGTTGGCCGCATTATATATATATATATATATTTCCGCGTGGTTTTTCTAAGGGAGTTTTGGCGCCATCGTGAATGAAGGTGTATTTTTTTCATTATTAATGAATTTCGTGTTTATATTGAGTGAAGTTGGTTAATTTAGGTGGGAATAAGATCAATTTTGTTCAGTGAAAGTGCACAAACGAAATAATCATGAAGAAATTAGTATATCGTCTATTTCCTCGCTGCCGTCAAATCTCCTAGATGAGCTTGAGTAACGAAGCCACCGCTTTACTCAAGACCCTGACCTGATACGACTTTACATAGTGATTTATGACTGTATAAGAATTAACTAATTAACTAACTTGATATTGGTAAAGTAGTCGTGAAAAACTAGCGAAAGCCATACTTATAAAAGAAGAAGAAGAAGAAAATCCGCGTGTCGCATACATTTAGCTAGTAATAGTATAAGCAAGTATATGTATTAGTTCTGAAACATACATTTGGACGTCAGAACTTTGTAAAATAGCTTTCCATACAGCTTTTACAGGCAAGACTTTGAAGGCAAAGTTGTAAATGAGAAAGTTTTGTTTTGACTTACAATTTGCATTTGCCATTATAATACATTAACTAACCTCCATTTTTCAACCAAAATCGCCCCTGGGAGGTCCGGCGTTGGACTTGACTTCTTGAGGTCCCAAGTTCGAACCCCGGGTCGGACAAAAAAAAATTATGTAGGTATTTTCAAATTTGTAATAAAAATAACGCAGCCCGGGATTGCATATGTGACCGGTGGGCGACAGGCTTGCCAAATATCACATTGTGGGACTTATCGTCTTCGCTACTCGTTGGTGCCTCCGCTTTACTTCTTCAGGGATATGGCCGTAAAGGTTATTTAAACCAATCGTTGCTTCTCTACTTCTAATGAAGATCTTACTTGAGGGTTGTGGCCGCCTTGGTGGTTTAGGATATAGCGTACACGTCGAAATTCACTGACCAACTGCAAGGTTCGGGGTGAATTCCCGCCGGGGGCAGGTATCTAATAAACATTTAGATGTCTGCATTTCTGTTTTTGGGTGTTTAATTAATTCTTGTATCTTTTTAAGTATTTCTATGAATCACAATCGTTAACTAACACCCATAACAAGCATAATATAATTTGCTAATTTTGGGGTTAAATTCAATTTATGTAACTTATTCAGAGAGATTTCTTATTATTATAACTTGAACGATTTACTATACTTATATCAAAACTAGATGTAATAGGAGCGTTCGGAACATGACAGTGGTAAAAACTGTCATATGGCGGCATAAATATATAAAGGTGTTTTTTTTGAATGACTAATTTGTTGCTAATCTTACGATTTTTTACAACTTCACCGAACTTTGTGGGCCGAGCAGAGTGCTCAGCCCGAGTTTATAAAGGTGTGAAACCATACTCGACAACGGTTGGTTCTCGTTAAGTAAAGAGACAAGCGTACAAGCGTGGCCTACAGACACCACAAATATTATCGGTGCGTCGCTATCCTGTCCTGGAAATTAGGCCTAATCTGCGGCAGGTGTGAGTAAGCCGTTGGATCGTTACCTGGTTGCTATCGCTAAGTTTCTGCACAGTTTTTAACCATCAGTTATAACATATTTGTATTTAACCCCGACGCATAACAGGGGTGTTACTAGTTTGACGTGTGTTTATCCTTGGCGTGGCGTGTGTGTGTGTGTGTGTGTGTGTGTGTGTGTGTGTGTTAAGGCATCTTAGCTCTTCAGTGGATGAACGGATTTTGATGGGGTTTTTATTGTTTGGCAGTTGGCTTAAATATAATTTATGATAATCTTTCTAGACGCTCAAAATTATCAGCTCATTTGTAAACATCGGAATGGACATTAGCCGCACTATGGTTTTTTTTATCATAATGTGAGACCTAACAATTTTAGGAAATCCGTCCACTTGTTTGCCCTCCAATGTCATCAAATAAAATAAAACACTAATGAATGCTGATACAGCTGATCTGGTCTAATGATAGAGCTAGAAAATAGGAGGTTTAGCGCTGGAATGCTTACTGGTAAGCCCATCAAGTTTGGACTCGTTGAATTTATTTTAATTGGATCTGTTTATATTTTCTAATGAGGAGGACTTAATGACAGGAACCTCATGAAAGAACTGGGGGGTGGCTGACGGATCAAAATTTAAAATAGGTATTAAGTGTCGTAATCTTCGCTGCTTATCTTAAGCACATTACAAAGATAAATGTTGTAATATATATATATATATATATATATTGTGAGAGTGTGTATGACTGCTGTATGATACCACAAGGGATAAAGTTTAAATAGATTTTTATGTAACTTTAAGATTATCTTACAATCAAGAAATTCGTTTTTTATTTTCCAATTTTATGAAAAAATATTTTGTAAGTAATAAAAAATAGGTATCTTCACGCCCATATCCCTGAAGACTTGGGAAGAGCAACAACCAAGGCACCCACGACTAGCTTATTAACTTCACTTGCACTTTCTACAATATATTTTTATTACAATATTTTAGCCGACGGGTTCACAAAGGGTTTTATGGGCATCACCAGAGTCCTCAGTCTGAAATTGTGGAAAGTACAAGTGAAACTAATAAATAATGTCTAAAATGGAATTCCACAAAGCACCGACGATGAGACGTATAGAAACATTCACTACTAGCCCAAGACAATAAGTGCCATAATGTGATAGGTGGCAAGCCTATCGCCAACCGAGCACATATCGAATCCCATAGATTTTTACAAGAAATTGAAAATTCACATTTTTTATCCTATTTTTTGCCCGACCCGGAAATTGAACCCTGGAGCTCAAGAGGTGAAGTCCAACGTCGGACCGCTACACCAGGCCATTGATCGTAATTAATAGTAGTCAGCACATGTAGTTAGTAATTATTCCATATTGATTTTATAAAGAGACCGCCATGAGGGGTTACACACCTAGCTCCATCCATAGTCGGATTCCATCAACCAATCTGAGTTTTTAGAGTAAGCAAAGAAATTATTAATTTTGATGGGTACTTAAGGGCTTACTTTAATGTGTTTTATTAAAACGGGTCCAGCTGAAGCGCAAATGAATTCAATTGGTTGCAAAAATGTATAATAAACTTAAATAACCATGTCGACATAATCGAGTGCAGAAGTTATTTTTTTATGAAATAATACATGTAAATAAATTTATAAAAATATAAGAATTGTTACTTTACTTAGGCATAGCTAACAATGCCCACGACATTATCCGCGTGGAATTAAATAAAAAAGTTATTTATTTTACTTTTTTAAGGCTACTTTTAAGTAGGTTTCTAGGTACCAGTGAAAGTCCCATCATCATCGGTCCAGCCGCTTTAGAGATTAGTCGAAACAAACAGACAGACAGAAAAAAAATGTAAAAAAAAATATGTTTTGGCATATGTACCGTATTCATATGCATGTAGTAAAAAGCGGATATTTTAGCATTACAGACTCCAATTTTATTTATTTATGAAGATTAATTTATTGTTTTTTTTAACAATGTGAAAAATTGAAAATATAAAGTTTCATAGAATATATTTATTGACATATAGGTTTTTTTATTATTATCCATTAAACACACTGTGCTCTTCACAAAAATACAGTCACTTTTAAACCTACATGCAGTGTAGGCATCATTTCTTATATAAACAAAACGACTTACCAATTTCCAAACAATTCACCATAAACAAACACGATTATACAACAATGTAACCGAAAGTTTCGGAACTCGCGTTGTTTGTCCTGAACACGTCCGCCCTTGACGGAGGGAAAAGCAGCACTGAAGACAACGTTTCAGGTTTCAGCCCTTGATGCAGAATTTGTATGATATAACCACTGGGGTCAAATAAGCCCCATAACAAATTTAGGGTTTAATTTTTACTTACTATTACATGAATTCTGTAACTTTGTTGACATAGATAGTCTATTCTTTTAAACAATTGTCAAAAATACCCCAGTTTGAGTTATATCTTAAAAACAATACACAGGTTGATTTTTTTTAAGTTTTCCTGTGTTCAGTTTGCTTACAATATATCTATATATTAATACGTGAAACAGAAACTTTGAACCCTTTTTTACGAAAATTGCGCTGACGGAGGAGTACGAAATTTGGCACACTTATAGTTTATGTGGAGGAGAAGTGTAGAACACTAATATTTCTCAATGATAATGTTTATAAAGTGCAATAATTCAAAAAAAAAAATATAACACGTACTATCATGCATTTCACACACAAAAAAACATATTGATGATAACGATAAAAGATCACAGATGGCGCAATGAAAACTTTGGAAACAAAGTAGTTGGTCTTGAGAAATGAAGATAGCGTTCTTATCAATAAGATATTAAAATTTATTATGGTCGAATTTCGACCAATGGGCGACCACTAGTTTGTACAAAAATGAATCCCCATTTCCCGTGGTTGAACTCTGAATTGAATCTTGTGAATGACTCTTTCACATTCTACACTGGAGGGTGGGGTAGCCGGTATACTAGCACATTTGGCCTAATATCTCGATCTCAGGACAGCGTCAAAAATGTAGCATCTATGGTGCCTATAGGCCAAGTTTGTCTCTACCATCAGGAGGCCCGTGTGACGTTAACCACAAAAAATAGATATATCTGAAAGACTTTCTCGTGGAATATTAGCCTAGGTCTTCCGGGTACCTAGTACTACCGTTTCTTCCAAGGCTTCCAAACATTCGTTTTGTCTGTTTTGTCAGTCTTCATCTGACCTTCTATCCATTCTACCAAACCAACGGAGGATGCCTTTTTTCATTTTCACATCGACACTTTCTTTCAGTCCGACTATCTTTCTGATTACTGGTTCGAATTTGATCAGTAAGCGTGGAAAATTTGTGAATTAATTATATTATAATGAATAATATTAATTTTAATGTGTGCAAGCATATGTTAATGTAAATAAAAATAAATATAGAGTAATTGTAAATGTTCATCTTTGTTTAATCTGATAGTAGTGACCGCTAATTTCTGATATTTTAATAATTAAATTTGTTATTAAGTACATGACTTGTAATGTTAAATGCATCCTGAGACTTAATCTTAGCTTAAGTTGTTTTTTTAAGTGCTGTTTATTATAGTGCATTTAAAAATACACAATGTACTCGTATTCACGTTCGTAAAAGCTTTATAAAAGCTTTTTGCAAAAATAATTAAATATAGGTACAGTATCCTCTTAACCAATATCAATGTCAATATTTCTTTCACTGATTTTCGGAAGAAAGATTTTTATTACAAAATTATAAATGAAGATTGTTAGTAAAAAGTAATGAATGAAGCATAACAAGCGAAACCTTTCCGTTATGAAAGAGTGTTTCTTTTCAAATATAATTTGATGAAACATATTCAAACAAGCCCCTAAAAGATTTTTTGATGTTAATTGTGAATATGATTCTGGTTTACGAAACATTTCTTTTCAAAAGCCTTTTACACGTGATTTCTTTTGAAGTAAAGACTGAAATATTTCGAAATTAATTAATCTTTATTTTTTTAGGCAAGGAATTCAAATAAAATGTCTTTATTTAACAATTTTACATGGTGTTGTAAAAAAACTATAGCAACTGTAAGAGTCGAAGAACAGTGACGCAACTACTAACGCCTAGCTTCGTATAAAACAAATACTTAAGTCTATTTCGTAAAAATACAGGTTATACTCGTAACACAAAGTAAAAAAGATATTGTTACATATTTAGTTAAAAGTAAATAATATTAATTTTATAAAATTAGGTTTTTATTGTGTATAACTTTTATTATTAGGAAAATAATAGACTTAATAAACAAAAAAAAATATATTTCTTTTTTTTATAATAAAAGTATTATACTACTATATTTAAAATAAAACTTAATAATGTAGGTGCTTATACAATGATTACTATGGATTTCTAGCAAAAAGGCGAAAAAGGCAAAGGGCATCTAATAATCTCGTGTTATTAATTTTGTAATTAAGTTTTTTACCAATTAAAAGTGGAAACATGCCTTCCAACTTATTGGATTAAATTTACGATCCAGACGGATGTAAACCACTGTTTGCAACCAGTGCTTACAATCGTCTAGAAACTCTATAAGGGCGTGCAGAATTCAATTTTTTATGATACTGGAAGGCAAACAAGCTAACAGTTTTCCTAATGGTAAGAAATTCACGTCGCCTAGAGACACCAAAGGTGGTAATAGTGCGTTGCCAACCTAAAGCCAGGATGTTAGGCCTCGAGCAAAAGTGAGTTAACCGGCTACCTTACCGTCCGATCCGGAACACGTCACTGGCAAGCATTGACGTTATGGCGGCAGAAATAGGTGAAGCGGTGGTACCAATCCCGGCGAGTCGCTACAAAACTCTACCGCCTAGTCAGATGTCACGGCGGCCCTAAATAATTAAGTTACTGGGATGAATCAAATTTTGAAATGGGACTTCTATTCTTCATTAAACGTCTTTATCATATATAAAATTATATGTAAGGAATCATATGTGTATGCACACTAAACTGTATTATATTGTCAGGTAATTTGTTTTTTTTTTGATAACTACAACTCACTTAGGTTAGTGTACGATTTAAGCTTGACCTTAGGGAGTTGGAGGGTCAGAAACTTTCAAAAACAAGTTACGGCACGTATGTTACTGTTATCTGATACATTCGATAGCGATTACGAATAATTGCTTTTGGGGTGTTTGGTCTATATAAGAGTGCAATCGAGGCGGCGACAAGTCACTTGTGTGTCGTCCTTTGTACGATACGGTCGATTTCCTGAGGATGCCTCGGTATCGAGGCGAAACGTTCGTCGAGTGCGATTTGGTGTTCTCTGTGGTGAGTTCTTCGACAAAGTTGGCGAAGGATGTGACAAGTGGTTTTGTTTCCCGAGTTCGGGCTCTATTCGTGATCTGGTCGCGGAGGTGGGAGGTGGGAACTTTAGGTAGGGTTGTCACATGCGAAGGACGTGACAATTTATATTGTTTCCCGAGTTATTCCAATATTCGTGTTCTGGTAGCGGAGGTGGGCGTTGGGAACGTTAGTTAGGCTTGTCACATTCTGTGTCATTTTATCTACCACATTATTAGATTTTGTTGTGGAGGATTATTTGCCACAACAGTTAAACTGCTTACGCGGAATTAGCAAAATAAAGGCTTATTTTACATCCGTTATAGTGGATTTCCGCAAAGTAACGACTGATTCAATAAAATAATTAAAAAAATGATACGTTCGCATATTATCAAGTAACAAAAAATACTTTTTAACTTCTGAATGCTTCGTCCACGGCTAAAAATATAAGCGTATCATGAAATCCAATGAGACCTCATGATGCTAGAGTAACGACTTAGCTTCCATGGCTAACTTACTATTAATAAGATACATTTTAAAATATGTGATACTTTTACGTACATTTCAAAGTTTTCTGTGGTGAGATTTTTTACGCCATATTTAAGATACTAAATATAGTTGGCTTAGCTAAAAAAATTGGGATGGATTTGGGTAAAACTACTTGGAATTTAATTGAAGCATTCCGTGTAATAATAATATGGCTAAGACTCGATGATAGTACCCGAGTCTACAAGCTAGTTTATTTACATTCGGGAAAGCCGATAAAAAAATACCGGAGTTTAAAATGTTTTGATTTTTAGGTTAAGAATTAATATAGACATGTTCTAATTTAGTATCGCATGAATTTTATTATGTTAAATTAACATTAAATAAAACATACGGCATAAACATACAACAAATATAATAAATCCAGTTCAGAATTAGCACAATGTCACGCAAAAACAAAATCGGAGTTCTAAGGGCAAGCATTACACCCGAGGCAATATCAATCAGTCCATAAACACTGTTTATGGAATGTAGAAACATAAAAAAAGTGTCTTCACTACCATATAACCGAAGAGGTAGGCAGAGGCACAACCAGGGCACCAGCGACTAGCCGTAGACACTAAGTCCCACAATGTGATAGGTGGCAAGCCTATCGCCAACCCGGCATATTTCCCATGCTGGGTAACGTTAATTTTATTAGAAAGTTGAAAATACTCATTTTCAAATAGTTTTTGTTGCCCAACCCTGAGATCGAACCCCCGGGTTCCTCCAGAAGTCAAATCTGACGCCAGACCGCTAAACTACAGAGGCGATATTCCTGGGGTTGCAGATAGATTTTTAAATTTCCTGGAAACAGCTTATGGGTACAAGTAGCTTGTTATAAAGTAAATAAGCATGCCTATGCTTTAAATATGCTCTCAAACGTATAGTTGGGATATGGGATGCTCTCTCTTCCAGTAATTTTATTCTCAAGTGTTTTCTTCATCTTCACCTAGTGTAGACCGGTGAACCTGCGAAACTTCTAGTAAATTACGTATTGAAAACTTAATAAATATAAAATACATTTGGATATGACACGTCATAGTTTATTAGCTATAAGAGAAACCCCGAAAGGACCAAAACTCGTAACGTAGAAATATGTAATGGTCCATGAAAGGTAGCCGGCGGTGAACGTTTTGCTATCCAATCAGCGGGAGTAGTTTGTGACAGAATGGACCATGCAGCTGAGAAATGTATGGATACTCCAGTAAAATTTAAACGCAGTAAAAATGCAATAACATTTCCCTTTGCTCATTTTTATGTGTTTCTTATGAAAGTGTTTCCATATTAGTGTTCCCATCATCAAACTCTGGTCTGACGAGAACAGAAACTTAGAAGAATTTTCAAATAAAAGATGAATTTTTCAACCCGGTCTAGATATTTTTAAGTAAAACATGAAAAAACGATTCTAAATGTAATTAAAAATCTCATTTTTTTTTAAATCCACACATTAAAATTGCAAAAGCCTTTCTGTCTGTTGCTCTTTTACGGCTACACCGCCAAACCGATTTAGATGATTTTTGTAAATGGATATAGCTACAGACCTGGGTTCAAACATCGACTATTATATTTTCAAAAATCAACTCCCAAATGACTTTAATAGGGATATGTTATTGAATCAGGCGTTACTTAGCGGAAATCCATTATAACAGATGTAAAATAGGGGATGAAAGTTTATTTGAAAATCATGACTATTTGGCTTTGGTTGGCTGGTCGAAGTTTCCGCTACACCACTTTCTTTTTTAGCTTCGCGAGTTATTTCAACAACCAAGGTACGTTAATTTTTTTTATTCTTTAACATTTCGGTATAATATTTGCTGACTTGTTTTAATATGTAAGTTTAAATCTATATATATAAAAATCAATTACTGTTCGTTAGTCCCGCTAAAACTCGAGAACGGCAGGCTAATTTTGGTTATAATTTATTTGTTTAAGTCCAGGGAAGGTTTAAGAGTTGAGAAAAAGGAAAAAAACTAAAAGGAAACTAGGAAAAACAACATTTAAATTTTTCCCATACAAACTGAACGGGTAGAACGAAGTTCGCCGGGACAGCTAGTGAGTAATAAATGTCATGTGTACCATAAGATATCTTCGAAGCGATATCGTCAAACATGGTACGCAGCACATTTGATAATATTATTTTAGTTTGATTTTTATTTTTATTTAAAATGAAATAATTTGATTAGTCTATAATTAATTTGAGTAAACGGAAAGTCACTAAAGCGTAGTGTAGCGTACGATGCTAAGGTAGTTTTCGGTGTAGAATTAGAATAAAACATTACACATTTTTCCATTATTACCAAGTGACCGCATTCGTAACAGTGAGATCCAAGAAAGAGTGGGATTGATAAAATGTTGGAGTCAAAATGAGAAAGGGCAAGTTTACTCTGTTTCGGTCATGGGTAAATAATGGCAGATGAAAGATTGAGAAAGCAGATATGCAATGTCAATATGTCTGGATGTAGGTAACAGGGGAGTATTAGGTTTTATCAAATTGCTCGGGTGTCTCACAAGAATGGTGTCAAGAGTCTCCGGAACCGGCGGGTATGTGTAAAAAAAGTAATTAATATGGAGGAAGCCGGAGAGATCTACAAAGATTGTGAGATTTGGTACTCGATACTATCTGCCTACTCCCGTGTTCGGACTCTATTTGTGATCTGGTCGCGGAGGTGGGAGGTGGGAACTTTAGGTAGGGTTGTCACATGTAAAGAACGTGACAATTTATATTGTTTCCCGAGCTCTTCCTGTATCCGTGTTCTGGTCGCGGAGATGGGTGATGGGGACTTCAGTTAGGCTTGTCACATTCTGTGTCATTTGGAGGATTAATTGCCACAACAGTTACATTGCTAACGCGGAATTAGCAAAATAAAGGCTTATTTTATATCTGTCATAATGGATTTCCGCAAAGTAACGCCTCATTCAATAAAATATCCGCTAGGGACTTTAAGTGATTTCGATAGTAATGGTTAATCAATTTCAGTATTGAACATGATAAACTAAACTTTGTTTAGATTTTAATGTGCTGGTCCAGGCTCATTTGCAGAATAGACCATCTGCCTTCCTGCCAGACAGCTCGTAAAAGGCGAGAATAGGCTTACCGTCACTAACACCGTGACATCTGACTGGGTGGTAGAGTTTCGCAGCGACTCACCCGGATTGGTACCACCGGCTTACCTATTCCTTCTGCCTAACGTTTCGGTTTGGAGGGTAAGTTAGCCGGTAAATTTACTTTTGCTTGAGGCCTAACATCCCGGCTTCAGGTTGGCAATGCACCATTACCATCTTACCATCAGGAAATCTGTTTGTTTGTTTGCCTTCCAATATCAATAAAAAAAACATTTATCACAAATAATATCGAAATAAGCCACAACGCCAAAATACTGGCACCGTTTAATGTGCGTTTTCGAAGAATACATGCCGTATCCACAAACTCCTTACTCCGTGGTATGGCACATTGAATACTTCGGTCATGAAATATTTGCTTTTTCAGAGATGACTTCGAAACAGGAAGGAACGTGAGCATACGCGTGAGTCGCATACAAATACTTTGTGTAATGTTAACGAGGTAATCTGTCATTATTTAAGCTTCAACAGGAATAACAAAAGAAAACGTAAAAAACATATTTATTTTCAGTATTATTTACTTAAAACAATAGCTAGACCAGCCAGCATTACTCAGTTAGAAAGGTAGTTCAATAAGATTCATAGTAATACTAATTTAATGCAGATTACAACCTAGCGGCCCGCCCCGGCTTTGCACGGTTATGTAATATACATATAAACCTTCCTCATCAATCTCTAACCCTCCAAACCGGAACACGTTAATGTCAAGCATTGAACGTTATGGCAGCAAGACTAGCTAGGGCGGTGGTACCAATCCTGGCGAGTCGCTGCGAAACTCTACTACCTAGTAAGATGTCACGGTGTTGGTAACGGAAAGGCTATGCTCGCCTTTTACGAGCTGCCTAGCAGAGAGGCAAATCGTCTATTCTGCAAAGTATCCCGGACCAACACGGGGAAAAATCACATCATAAAATGTCGTAAAAACATTCATACAAATGTTATTAAGTAGATCAATAAAAATAAACAACAAGCTACAACTATAAATAAATTCTTCATTTACAAAACTAATTTCACCTAAAAAAATAAACTAATGTGACATAATATTTGACACCCACTGTACGGTCACTTTTATAAGAAGATATTTTTATATCCTTTGACAGGCTTTTAGTGGTCAGATTTGTTACCGCCAGAACAAACCACATCAAAATCCATTGCTTATTTTTAAAGATTTAAGCATACAAAGGGACATAGGGACGTAGGTATAGAGGAAGCGATTTTGTTTTATACTATGTAGTGATTAGCAGACCCGACGAAATTCGTATCGCTTGTCATTAGTAGCTACTAACAGTTTGTATTGAAAAATATTGCTTTTCCCATTTTCCTGCAATTTTCTCGGTTTTCTTCTTCATAAGAACCTTCTGACATTAACCAACACAACAAAAACTAATTAACAAAATTGGTCCACCCGTTCAGGGTAATGCGATGACGATGCGAGATGGGGATTTTATTTTTATGTACTATCTGACCCAGCAAACTTCGTATCGCTTGACATTAATGCTTCGATAGTAGCGCAGTCTGCCGGATCCAATGTAAAACATTCAAATATCAACAACTACTTACTATTAAAAATTAATTAAAAAAACATTTTCCAATAACATAAACCATTCTCGAATTCCTTGAATACACACAAATAATTTGATCAATATCGGTCCAGTCGTCTAGAAGGATTTCAATGACAAGCATATGAACACAAGAAATATACATAATAAGATATATACTCGTGGATAGGTACATTATAGTATAATGGTTATAGATATGTAAAATTTCATCTCTATTAAATTATGTAATAGTAAAAATACATAAGATACGAGGGCCAAACTGAAAGTTTTTAGAACTGGCAACTTAAAAGCATTATATTAAAAAAATAAGTTTAAATTTTTAAAATAGAACTCTTTACCAATAATATTGAGTATACATTTCATTCATTTGTCATTTGTTTTACAATTTGGCGGGAAATTGAAAATTATCTGTGCACGTCAGAATGAATTTAAGCCGAGAAAATTTTCATGCAATGATTTTTTATGACTTTCGATGTCATATAAGTCAACAAGAAAGTTATGATAGACTTCGATTGGCTTTTCACGATGAAGCCCCATCTTGTGCCACAGTTTACAACTGGTTTAATGAATTCAAACGTAGTCGAACTAATCTCACCGATGATTTGCGTGAGGGACGGCCTTCTACAGCGACGACTGAAGACAATATCAGTGTTGTGCGGCGTATGATAGAGACTGACAAAAGAGTGACCTATCAGGAGATTGGGACAAGTCTAGGCATAGGTATGAGTCAAGTGCACAAAATCCTCCATGAACATTTAGCGGTCAGGAAGCTTTGTGCCCGCTGGATACCGCATAATTTGACCGAGGCTCAAAAACTCCGCCGTGTTGATTGGTGCCGAGAAATGATCCAAAAATTTAACAGAGGTGACTCAAATGCTGTGTTCGACATACTAACGGGTGACGAA
>NJDC01001272.1:109252-119315 GCA_002245475.1 Calephelis virginiensis
GCTAGTTGAAATAATTAGCTAACAGTACACTTACGTAATATCCCCTTTCTCCAAACAAAATTATATTATCCAAAATTACACGCACTTAAACAACATATAAGTAACTTACATACGTTTTAAAATATATGAAGTTTACTCTTTGTCGCCTCTGTTGTCTAGCAGTCCAAGTATTGGACTTGACCTCATGATGTTCCAGGTTCGAATCCCAGGTCGAGTAACAAAAAGAAAATGTGTTGTTCCCAATAATCTAAAGAAATGTTGTTCGGAATTGGATATGTACCCTGTTAGCGAAAAGGTTGCCACATATCATATTGTGGGACTTAGTGTCTTCGGCTAGTCGTGGGTGACCTGGTTGTGCCTCTACCTAAGTCTTCGGGGATATGAGCGTGAAGATAGTTACTTATAAATACTTTGCAGAAAATACCATTACCCTTCCTGCCATGCAGCCAGTATAAGGCGAGCACAGGCTTAAGTACCGTAACTAACACCGTGACATCTGACTAAGAGATAGAGTTTCGCAGCGACTTACCCGGATTGGTCACCACCGCCTTACCTATTTCTGCCAACATATCGTCAACGATTGCTGCTGTTTTTTCGCTTCGGAGGATAAGGTAGCAGGTAAACTTACTTTTGCTTGAGTTCTAACATCCCGGTCTCAGATTGGCAACGCTCCATTACCTATTGTGACTCTAGGTGGCGTGAATTTCTTAATATCAAGAAATCCGTCTGCTTGTTTGCTCTCCAATCTCATAAAAGAAGGGTAAACTTTCGCATCATGATTAGAAGCTTAGCTACTCTTTAGTAACGCACTAGCAACATCTGTGATCATTTGATAAGTGACGTGTCTTTTTTAATAAAATAAAACACAAAATACTCTGTATCTTTTTTGGAGGTAAAATCCCTTCTTCCATTTCCATTACAAAGTTTGTAAAGTGACCAAATTTTCATTGTTTTCTGTTACACAAATCTCGTCCCTTTAAAATAACTTTATGTAACTTCGTAGTAAGTTTGAACCTTAATTATAAACTAGTATAGAGCGCGTGAGTTCTTATGCGCTGCAAGATGAGAAAAGTAGTTATTATTATTCGATGTTTGATTGAGTTACAAACTACTTTTTTATTTATTTATTGCACCAATAAAGTATTCACTAATACAAACAATCCAGACAAAGTATAAAAAAACCAAGTCAAGTGTTACTTCGATTACAAGTGCAAATAGCATGCTTATATTAAGAGCTCCATGTACATATTATATTAACAATTTAAATTAATATAACAAGTCAATTAAAATAGTGATTAAACGAAATTTATGAAATAAAGCAAATAAGCAATTGATAATGAAATTAGATTAGCATTTCAATCAAATTACAACTAAAATTAAAAATTTTACATTACATTATTTTTTAAATTAAAACATAGATTAAGTATTTAAAAAATAAATTTAAAATAAATAGTGCGATTAAATTAAAATAATTTTATTTAATTAGTCATTCCAGCGCATCTTAGTTAGGTTAGTTCATACATTGTTAAATAAAAATATTCGGTTGATAATAAAATGTATTAGTTTCACAAGAAAGTATCTTCACTTCATTCAGTCATTCCAGCGCATCTCATTTTGGTAAATATTCATACATTGTTAAATAAAAATATATGGTTGATAATAAAAATTATTGGTTTTACAATAGTTAAAATTTATTACAAAAAATCTTATCTTTAATAAACCGATCAACTAGTTTTTTAACCTGAGCTAAGGACTTAGTGGAAATATATAACTGTGTGCAATTATTATTATAAATTCAAATATAACTTTTTAATGGACCGTTTCGATACAGTGTACCTACTACTCATTGTACTATTCATTTCAAAGTGAAGCTTCTGAATCATAATGTTTATTTAAGATAAAAGTTTAGGGATATCGGAGATTCCATTAATGAGCTTATACTGAAACATGATGTCAAGCAGAACTCTTTGATGACGAAGTGATTTGAAATAGAAATGTTGTAAGCGATTCTATTGTCTTTCAACTTCTAATAACATGGATTAAACGCGCCTTAAGTGTAAAATTTAAGTAAGTTGTGTTGCTCCTATGCAGTAGATCGAGCCTCGTATCGGTGCAGCTTTTTGTTTACTATAGTTTTTCCATATGTCAGTTCGGGTTCTCTGTGTAAACTACCTTCTTTACTGCCTGGCAGCATAAGAGCAGAGTATATGTTAAAAAAATCCTTAACAATAATATCTCAATTCTTGCAGATTTGCCTAGCTTCCTCGACATTCATTACTCTTTTCATACAAATACGCTGGTTTTGAAGACTCATAACACCACTCTCGAATAAACATGATTGTGTAACATACCTGACATTATATAATGACATCACATAAAAAAAGGAGAGATCTCTGGATCGCTCGTTGTTTAGTTAAACCTATGCCGGGCGATTAATTTTAGGACAAATAATATTTTTTTTATAATAAAAATAAAAAGAATAAAAATTCTTATATTTCTATAATATGTGACAAGTTGTTAAAAGTTAAGTTACAGGAGTTTAAAATTGTAACAATGAAGTAAATAAATTTCACACTTTTTATAATTTTACAATTTTCTTTACACAGGAAAAATCGTCTAATTTATCTTTGTTGTATTAATGTTAAGCTGAGATGATCACCCTCTTGCAGAATACTTTTATTGGCTATCCTAACCTCTTTAATCACGGCGATAATAAGTAACAAAATACTGGTAAGCTGTTGTAGAACTTCCTATTCTGCTCATAAGTTGAGGCCGATATTGGTTCGTTGAGACTATTATTTTAGCGAACTAAACATCAGATGCGAGCGTTCTACTTAAGCTTACTCTCTAAGCTCCGATCCTTATCCTAAGGCAGGGTGCACCACGAGCACGGAGCAGGTGCCATCGACATTTGGGACAAAGATTTACGATCACAGTTACTCACTCGGGATAAGTCCAAACATTTAATTACATGGGTTTTAAACACAATGTAAAACATTTCAACTATTATTGAACGCTAAGGTTACAGGACCCTTTCATTTTTGAGTGCTACCCAAAATGTGTGTGTTTTAGATTTCTAACATGATTTCAGCGAATATTGTATGTATGTCATTTTATTTTGATATTAGAGACACATAGCTCTCGTGTTAGGGCAATATTTTTGATGTCATGCTAATCACTTATCACTTCATAGTCTTCATAGTCGCCCATGTGGTCTAGCGGTCCGGGTGTTGGACTTGACTGCATGAGGTCTCGGGTTCGAATCCCGGGTCGGCCAACTAAAAGAAAATTGGAAATGTGCCCGGTTGGCGATAGGCTTGCCACCTGTCACAATGTGGGACTTAGTGTCTTCGGCTAGTCGTGGGTGCCTTGGTTGTACCTCTGCCTACCTCTTCGGGGATATGGGCGTGAAGATACTTCATAGTATAAAACAAAGTCGCTTCCTCTGTCCCTATGTCCCTTTGTATGCTCAAATCTTTAAAACGGTTTGATGCGGTTTTCTTTATAGATAAAATGATTGAAGAGAACGGTTTATATGTATATTTCATAAATGTGCGAGGCCGGGGCGGGCCGCTAGTATCTGATAACTACCTGTCCCTCAAGCTGTTGTTCTGCTATTTTTTTAAATGTGATTTTAGTTAAAAAATGGGGGTGAGTCACCCTTATCACTTAGGGGTATGAAAAATAGATATTAGCTGATTCTCAAACCTACTGAATAAGCATATAACATTTGGTGAAAATCGGTAAGGTCGATAAGGACGAGTACGGTAACTAACATTGTGACACGAGAATTTTATATAGAAGACTAGCTGACCCCGCAGACGTTGTTCTGCTACTTTTGTTAATATGATTTTAGTAAAAAAATTTGGAGTGAGTCACACTTGTCATTTAGGGGTATGAAAAATAGATGTTAACCGATTCTCAGACTTGCTCAATATGCTCACAAAATTTCACGAAAAAAAAGTTTGGGAGGAGTTTAATCACGCACACCGTGACACGAGAATTTTATATATTAGATAACAATATTTTCTGTGATCCACGTGTTGGTCCGGGTCTCCTGAGTAGAACCATCTGCCTCTTTACCAAGCACCTCGTAAGAGGCGAGCTACTTAAATATAGGTCAGTACCAACATGATTATTGATAGTAAAGTGCTGTGCAGCATCTTGCAAAAACCAACCACTTTACCTATTCCTGCCGCCGTAATTATTTAGTCCTATTCCGGTTCGCTGATCTATCACATTAAAGAATGTACCTACGTATTCCGCAATATTCGTACAGTTTTTTTTTAGTAATTTGATTATGTTGGCTACGAATTTAATATCGTTGTTATGTAACTAATATAAAAAGTTAAAAAAAATTGTTTCTTTATGGAAAAAAAATAATAAATATCCCTGGACAAAAACACAGATTGAATCTAACCCCAAAGTAAGCAAATTATATGCTTGTGTTATGGGTTTTAGTCGGCGATAACGACAGTAGAGTAAATTTAACAAACGGGGTCTGGGACCCGGAGATGCAGACATCTAAATATTCATCACAAAAATGCCTGCCCCGTCGGAAATCGAACCCGAACCTCATGGTTAGTCGGTGTAGTTAGGCGTGTACGCTAGCCACTCGACCAACGAAGCGGTCAAAATGATAAACTTTTATTTAATGTAACAATTTCAGATTATTATGTTCTCGCTCATTTATTTTAGGTAGTGAATTTTCTCTGTATTTATCTCCGGAATCATTCTACATACATATTACAAATAACAATGAATCTTTATCTGTTGCTTAATTGATTGGCTACTCTATTTTCCTATCGAAACATGACAACGGCGAGCACTGACTCTACGGTGGCAGAAAAATTATGGCAATAGTATAAAATATATCAATGTGCGGACTCTTTTGTAATTTACCTACTTTATGTATAAAATCCGCTGTCCAGTCGCCATGTCCGTATGAAACATGTCTCTGGAGGATCTAATTTCCGTTACCCTATACAGTGAACCACATAGTGTCTGGCCAACATCATATTTATTTAAGACGGCGTATACACCGAAAAATTCAATTTAACAATAATATGTATGAAAAAATAATACATAATATGTAAAGGCTTGTATTAGTGACATTTTTAACCACAATGAGAGTTATTAAAAGTCTAACCCCAATCTCAAAAATATAGAGGATATTTTTGTGTTGTGCTCGCCTCTTACGAAATTTCTGGCAGACAGAAAGACGATCTGTTTTACTGAGTGGATCCGGATTAAAATGAGTAAAATCTAATCTAAGTTTCATCCTTAACAAATTATTTCGGAGTTTCCATAGCAGGCGCTTCGGGCAGTTTCCCTACATGAAGGGTGACATTCATAAAGATAGCAATCTGACACATCTGTTATTTTTGACAACTTTAATTTGAACGTGCAAGATTCGTAACTCGGAAATGAAATTATTTTGTATCAAAGTTTTTTGTTTACTGCTAATTTTATATATAAGTATATATTTTTCTTGTGAGCGTGTGTATATCACTAAACTCCTCCTAGAAGAATGGAGCGATTTTGATGATTTTTTGTGAATGGTCAAGGGGATTCGAGAACGGTTTAAATTTAAAATTTATTGCAATTCAAAATGTTTTTTAATTATTTATTTATTTGTAAGTAGTCATTGATTTTGGAATGTTTTACATTGGATCCGGCAGACTGCTCTACTATCGGAGCATTAAATATTATCTGGTAGCTGTTAATGTCGAAATAGTGATTCGAAGTTTGCTGGGTGGGCTAGTAATGTATAATATTTAATATAAGTGCAGTAAAAAATACACAAAACCGACTACAACTATTTTATTAGGTAGGTACCACGTCGCAATTTGATAATTTTTTTTTAAGGTAGCAGATGTTTCTGAAATGCTCTTACATAAATTTTATCAACATCCTAGTAGTAGTTTTTGAGTTACACTTAACTATGCATACATTATTATAATTATGCACTATTAAGTATAACTCCAAGTCCACTGGTTGGATCATGGTAAAATTTTTGGATGAACAGATTTTTATCAACATCCTACTAATAGTTTTTGCATTACATTACTAATTTATAAATTTCTTACTTTATGCTGAGTTCGTCAATATGAATGCAAAATTTATGCACTATTTATTAGTATAACCAAATAACCACTAGTCGGATCATGATAAAACAACAAGGGACCACCTTGGAATCATGACCTATCTTACTAAAATTAAATAATAACCCTTAAAATCGATTGGCTATTGACGGAGGCGTTGCATAATAAACATATAAAAAATTTAAAAAAACGTACCTACAGTCGAACTGAGAATCTCCTCCTTTTATTATTTTTACACTAGCGGCTCGCCCTATTATGAAATATACATATAAACCTTCCCCTTCAATCACTATATCTATTAAAAAACAGCATCAAAATCCGTTGCGTAGTTTTAAAGATTTAAGCACGCAAAGGGACATAGGGGCAGAAAGCGACATTGTTTTATACTATGTAGTAATTATCTAGGTATCCACAAAAATGCAAGGTTTAACCGAAAGGTGTGATAATATTGGAATTGATTTTTGTATCTTGTATTACTTGTTTATTGTTATATTTTTACTTGTTTTCATGACAACCCTAACAGTTCAGTTCAGGAGAGCGGTAAATCAGCAACACAACAGCTCTGAGAGACAGAACTCACGGATCGATTTTTAATCGCACCCGCAGCGGTCGCGGTTCTGCGATTTATTTCTGCGAGATCGCCGCCCGCACGGTTAACGGGCAGATGACTCGCGGGAACCGCAAACAACCGCAGGCTCTGCGGCTGAAAATCGCGTCGTGAAATGTGATCTTATTTTTTGCATACAAATCTACATTCTACGGAATCTTCGGGCCCGCAAACGCCGCGGTCACGGGCAAAAACCGCGCCGTGAGTTCTTAGTCTTAGTTTGATAAGCTGTAGGGTTGACACTTTTAAAGTTTTTATTAAAGTTCAAATTGAAATTACTCGAAATATTTAACTATAATTTTTAAAAATCTTTTGCGTTGTATACCGTTTACTAAATGTTATAAGTTTTAAGCAGTAAAAATAATAAAAGGTGTTTTGGTAAAGCCTTATATACGTATAACTCAAAAACCACTCGCCGAAGAAACAATAATCAAAATCCATTCAGTGTTTTGGTCGAGTATCGCGTATCAAACGAAAAAATATACGCACATACGCATTAATAAACATCTCTTTCTTGGAGTCGGTTAAGATGGTATCGCCATCTTAACCGACTCTATCAAAATCTATTTATTCACATGGATCTATACAAAGATTTTTGTGACGCTCATGTTCCATAAAAAAAATCGATGAAAATGTATTTGCTTAGATTGTAAAGTAAACTTGCAACTCTCAGTACCCTGGTAGGCAAACACTCTGGGCCGGAACAAGACAATGGTCTATGTCATGGAACATCAAAAGAAAGGCTATGAAATCAAGCCAGGTAAGTCCAGCAGGTACTTAATTCATCTATATTATACCACTTGTCATTATAAATTATTACTGTCCTTGTAAATCAGATACAAATAAAACTAAACCGCATTCATATTCTATATTAGTGTTGAGGCACAACATGCCTCAATAAATACCTGAGATATTCCCCTATGGTGGTCTTAATTACTACAATTAATTTTGTTTTTGTTTTTTTTAAGTAGACTTAGATATTGAAAGGCAAAAAGCAGACGGATTTCCTGATAGTAAGAAATTAAGAAAATAAGATGGATGTAGGTACCCGGGGAAACCAAGGCTGACATTCCACGATCAGATCAATCGGATATTATCCGAGGGTGGTGTCAAGAGTCTCCGACACCGGCGTGTTTGTGTGAAAAGGGTAATGAATGTGAAGGAAGCTAGACAGGTTTGTCAGGATCGTCAGGTCTGGCACTCGACACTCTCTGCCTAGCCCGTAAGTGACTTGGCGTGAAGATGTGTATGTATGTATGTAAGAAATTCCCACCATCTAGTGATACAAAAGGTGGTAATGGTGCGTCGCCAACCTGAGGCCAGGATGTTAGGACTCGAGCAAAAGTAAGTTTACGGGATACCTTATCCTCCGGACCGGAACAGGCCAACGGCGGCAGGAATAGGTAAGGTGGTGGTATTCTTGTTTAGTGAAATTTTTTATTGGTTAAACATGTGTGGTGAATTAGTTCGCTATTAAAAGTTTTCTTTTTTTGGCGGGTGTCATAAAATAAGTATTAAAATTACACGAAGGCTACCTATGATACCTTCTATACTTCTTATCGTCGGTGCTTAGTGAAATTCCATTCTTGATGCAATTTATTTAGAAACACTTACACTTTCCACAATATATTTTATTATTTTTTATTTTTATGGTTTAGCCAACCGGTTTCGCTATACAAGCATATAGCCCTGATGGCTATATAACAACTCATGGAGTTTAAATATACTGTGGAAAGTACAAGTGTTTCTAAATAAATTGTACCTATGATACCGTTTTATATTCCTAAAGCATTTCTAAAATGAGATCGTTAAATGGATAATGTTTGGAAATAAAAGCTTTACTGTCTTATTTTAAAGAAAGAGAACCACCCGACCGCCCACAGAATAGCTAGCACTGTGATTTAGGTAGCCGTATTATTCTTTAAACTAGGCAAATTAACGATTAAATAGTTTATTTTGCACAAATTCTTTAAAACAAGTAATGATTAATTTGGTAGAAAATTATTTTAATTTTTTCGCAAAGATGATCATAATGCCAGTAGTAGGAGAGGCCAAGGGAGAGGAATTATGAGTTACGCAAGCGCTAAAGATGTATATAGTAGATACCATAGTTAAACCCTTCCATTACATTCCTATACTCGTATAGCCGCGCATCTACTTAGTATAAATTTTATCGCCTTGAAAATAGGTTTATTTTAGCGTTTTAGACTGAAGTATGGTGGGTTTATTACATTTCAATATTTTTTCGATTTGAGTGTGTCATACGGGAGACCGATGGTTAAAATATTAAGAAAATCAAGTTTTTATGTTCATAAGCCATGACGACGACTGCCTGATTGCCATATTACCGTCATCCAGGACACATGAACCATGTACGCTATCAATATCTGATATGATTGCGTAACATCAAGATCAAGTCATTGGTTTATAATTAAAATATAAACGTCACATGAACTTTATTATTTTCCACCAAATCCATAATCGACAAAGCCCAACAGGTTTCCTAAATCGTCCATCGACCAAGCCTATGGCACTGAAGTGTATAATTTAGCATTCTAGGCTCCCCTACTACTTGAACTTAAATTAATAGTTGAAAGTGTGGGGTATTAGTATGAACTTATCACTTTTACCCCGTTGTATATATATTGACACCGTTTGCATAACCCCCTGACCCCTCCAGATATGAAAAAAAACAGCAATTCTATGAGGTATCTATGACTATAGAAAAAAATTAAAAAAAATACTTTCAGCTCGTGTGCGAAGTTGTAATCATATTTTATACACAGACAATTAATGTAGGCGTTGGCATAAGCCCCTGACCCCGCCAGATATAAAAAAAGGCGGCAATTATGTGAGGTATCTATGTATATAGAAAAAAATACTTACAGCTCGTGTGCGAAGTTGTGATCTCACTAAATACATAAACAATCAATGTAGGCATATCATATTGACACCGTTTGCATAACCCCCTGACCCCGCCAGATATGAAAAAAATGGGGCAATTCAGTGAGGTATCTATATCTATAGAAAAAAAAATAAAAAAATACTTTGAGATCGTGTGCGAAGTTGTGTTATACCTAAGTACATGGACAATGAATGGAGGCATAATATATTGATACCATTTGCATAGCCACCTGACACCGCCGGATATGGAAAAAAGGCGGCAATTCTGTGAGGTATCAATGTCTATAGAACAAAATTAACGGTGTTGGTTCCTTGGAATAGACCTTCCTACGAGGCAGCTCGTAAAATGCGAGCATAGGTATGCCGTCACTAATAACGTGATAACTGACTAGGTGGTAGAGTTTTGCAGTGACTCGTCCAGATTGGTACTACCGCATTACTTACTCCT
>NJDC01001275.1:0-24434 GCA_002245475.1 Calephelis virginiensis
ATTAAAATTTCTGTCGTTCATTAAGAACGAAATATATTTTGGGGAAATATTTATTCCACTAGTAGAATCACATCTCATTTTAGATGTTCGGCTACTTTACTACATATATGTATGTATGTGACCGCCTCGTTGGTCGAGTGGCTAGCGTACTCGCCTAACTGCATCGACGAACTGCGAGGCTTGGGTTCGATTCCCCACGGGGGCAGGCATTTGTGTGATGAACATTTAGATGTCTGCATTTCCGGGTCTGGGTGTTTATTAAATGTATCCTGGTATCTATTTAAGTATTTCTATGTAATAGTATCGTTGACTAACACCCATAACACAAGCATATAATTTGCTTACTTTGGGGTTAGATTCAATTTGTGTAACTTGTCCAGGGGATATTTTATATATAGTGCAGTCAGTCGGATTAGGTGTTAGAATCCTGCACCGTTCTCCTAAACCGGTAACACTGCCTAAGCTTTTATTTTCGTCATAATTTATAATAGGTGCTGTCCGGTGTCGTGTTTCCTCTGGGCTTTAAGTTATTAGGTATTATTTACTTAAGTTAAGTAACTTATCTAGAGTTAGTAATAAAGATAGGCTTGTAATGAGGCTTATAACCGCTTCTAGTCCATCTATTTCTAAGTACGTACAAAAATGACTAGACACAATAAAACGTTAAGACAACAAACCTAGATGTCCCTAGGCGTATGCCTATGTTTATTAACCAATTTCAATGACATTTTAGATGGAATACACCAAAATAGCTCTTACTTGATAATCGTACGTATCAAAATCGCTTGCTGTTAAAATTTATATAAAGAAAGATTGTGTCTACACAGGGAATAAGAAAGGTAGATGGAGAAGGTAATATAAAGTAAAATAACCACATAAATAAAAATCTTCATTTCTGGTGACTTTCAGTTGTCTCTTATCATTAGGAGAGTCGTGTGCGGTTCGCTGTCCTCGCACATAAAAATACTTAGCACATAAACTACTTACGAATGTGGTTTAACTTATCAGCTTAAATTTAGCTTAAGTTATGATTTACCTTGATGCGTGGCGGTCCACTACCGTGCGATTCCGAAGATATATCTTACCTCACACAACACTTTGAAATGTTACCAAGTTCGGTACTTCTAAAGAGGTAGCTTAGAAACCTTCAAAAAAGGACTTACTCATTCCTTAAAAATCGGCATGACACTAAGTGCTGTCGCGGATGGTCGTGCGCGGCGGTGACCACTTTCTATCAGATGATCCACTTGCCTGATTCCCTCCTTTTCTATAAAAACATGTCTATTAGCACTATTATTTCTCATATGCGATATACATTTCTTATCATCAGGAAATCCGTCTGCCTTCCAATCACGTAAAAAAGATAAAATATCAATTAAATAAATCAAAGCTGTATACGTCTATTAAAGTGACTTCTAGATTTCTTGCGAAACTTCTAGATTAGCTGATTTCTTGCGAAAAAAAATTAGTATTTTGTGGTTATAAAAGTTGGAAGTAAAATAAAAAGAGCATTTCCAAATTATTAAATAGTCCCTTGTGAGAACAGTTTCCCTTTCAAATTCTTTGAAACAAAGTTGATAAATATAAAAGTTTAGGCATTTACATATTTAAACTTTTGCATAAGCATTTTGTTGTGAGTAAATGCCAGGGAACGCACGCTTTTACCATTTATAATAAATTTTTTTTAATATTATTTATTTTATACACTTCCCTAAATACCTGTTACGTACTTAAGTTAGCCAAAAACTTTTTTATGATATTGAAAGAAAAAAAAGCAAATGGATTTCTCGTTAGTAAGAAAGACATGTTACTCATAGACACCTAAAGTGTAATTGGTGAGATGCTAATCTCCTTTGCGGTCAGTACTATAGAAATCGACTGGCCTACGTTCGTGACCCGAGAACAAAAACGAGAGGTATGTAGGTTATGACAGCAGCAGGCAAAGTTAAAAGTAAAACTCATAAAACCTAATCTCTAGTAATAGTCACAATGGTGTTTCGTATCCATGCTTAGCTCTTTTTTTTACTTAGTAGCAGTAGCAGTAGTTCGTTCCGCCTGTCCAGTTTATATGGGAAAAATTAAATTGTTGTTTTTCCTAGTTTCCCCTTGTTGTAAAGGATAAAATATATCCCATGTCCTGCTCCCCGCTTCTAAGCTATTTATCAATTTTCTGTCTAATCAGTTTAACTATCACGGCTTATTGACGATTCATCTTTCATAATTATTTTATTTTTATTTTAAGGTGTATTCTGCTATTCGGATCGAAGACAAATCTAACGAATTAAAAACCATAAAAATTGGTCCTGCAGATCTCGAGTTATAAGTGTTGTAACAAACCCCACTTTCTTTTATATACGACTATATTCAGATAAAAACACGAGAAGTGGAAGATAAATTATTATGAAGAATATTTTTTGTTGTTCACCGTTTATTCTGCATTTATTTTAATTATCTACTCCATTTGCGTTTACTCTCAAAATCTCTTAGACATATCTAGTAAATTTATGTAAAACTGTATAAATTATGGATTATATACTTTCATACTAATATTATAAATGTAAAATTGTACTTTTTTGTTTGTCGTTCTTCGTTTTAGCATTTAATTCGACATATTGATATGTCTACTGATAATGTTACGTGGGTAAGAATACGAAAGATTTTCACCTAGGACAGGTATTGTTCTCGTGTTTTTTTGGCTTCGTCGTTCATAATTCATATATGAGGGGATTTTTTAGTTCTAATAACTAAACTGGTGAAAGTTAACTAGCGAAAATGTAACCTAAGCATGGCAAAAGATTTCTTTTATGTGAAGTCAGCGACCAGGCACCTGGATCTCCTAATGGTAAGAAAAAAGTGTGGCTTATTGAGCAAGTCTACCCGCTACCCTACCCTCCGGACTGGAACGTGACTGACATTATAGCGGCAGGAATGGGTAAGGCAGGGGACTCCTATCCGGGCAATTTCTTGCACAATACTATACCAGGGCCAGTTGTTCTAAACAGTGTTGACCTCTTACTAGCTATTGGCAAAGTCTAAGTACTAAAAGGTCTATTTTACTTAGCGGACTCGGATCAACACGTAGAATGTTAGATGCTATATACTTGTTATTCATACCAATCTTAAAAATGTGCTTATTTGTTTGTTTAATGGTATGAGATAATGGAACGATCGTACAATACAATTTTTGAGCGTAGAAATACAGACGATGGAGAATAACATAGACTGTTTTTTATCGCGATATATATACGGATCTGCGAGAAATATAAAGCATTTTAGTAAGTGAGCATACCAGGCGACATCCTTAGTCTTTTTAGGGTTCTGTAGTCAAAGGCTAACAAACGGAACCCTTATAGATTGGACATGTCGGTCTGTCTGTCTATCCGTATGTCACAGCCAATTTTTTTCAAAACTGTTAGAGCTATGCTGTTGAAACTTGGTAAGCAGAAGTATTCTGTGAACCAACTTAGCCTTTTCACGCAAAAATAGAAAAATAAGATAAAGTTTATAAACTCAAATTTTTTTTCATCAAATCCATAAGTGTGGGGTAAATGGGTAATTTTTTTTTATTGAATGAAAGAACTTTTATATCATAAATGCTGCAGCGGAACCTTTTATGACCGAGTCCAACTCGCACAGGACAGGTTATTTTAACAAAGGAGTTCCAAAAACAGTACTTCTTTACTATTGGTCGACGTCATCCTACTGACTTAACTTGTTTGTACAATAATAAAATAATCAGAATAGAATTTGCTTCAGTCAGGTCCACACTTTTATAAGTATTTAGTTAGAAAGCGACTTTACAATTAACAATAAGAACAAAGTATGTCTCGGATAACGATACTTCTCACTTTGATAAAAGTCAGAAATATGGACTTACTTACATACTTACTTACTCAGTACTCGTTTGCCAAATATAAAAAGATTATAGTATATTAATACGTTAACCGGTCATTTGCGAAAAAGTGCCACCTCTAGATTTTTCGTATATGAATGTTCCAACGTTTTCGCCTACCAACGATATACGATAATGCGGGTGCATGGACACAAAGAGCGCTCTCTCGCAGCTCTTTTTATAGTCTTTAATTGACCACTTACAAGAAGCCCATGTTATTGTTTCATTAATTTAAAATTAATAGCTCGCTATCGGCGTTCCGTTTGCAAAACGAAACTGTTTAGGGCCGTGCAATTTAATTATATATTCAACTTATTGAACTTGTACAAAGTTTATTAATGGATATTGAATTTATAATGCGTTCTGTAATGAGAATGTTATTTATTTTATATTCGCTTGAACATGTATTGTTGTTTATGAGATATGTTATATTAGCTTAGAGCAAATAAATTGTTATGATTCGGCCTTAATGACTAAATAAATTGGAACTAAAATAATGAGGATGTAAAAAGGAGAGTGCTATTATTTTTTTGTGTTACTCTAAACATGAGTGCATTTACAAATGCAAGATTAGAAAGAGAGTGAGATAAAAAGAAAGTGTTTGTGTAAAAATGAGAAATAGTTATGGGTATGTAGAACAAAATATGACAGATGAAGGAGTGATATATACAATGCGAATGTGGACAGTTGTAGCACAGTACAAGTATGTAACAGTATGCAAACCAAGCCTAGTTACCAAAACTTACCTAAACCCCACTGAACCAATAGGCTTGTTATTTTTTCGTTTTGTATTTTACGTACTCGTAGTTTACAAATAATGTAAGTAGTTAATCTTATGGCGCCGGATAATACTAGTAAACGACAAATACGCTCGTGGCATTTTAAACAGATGGCAGACACAAATAACTATTTGACTACACGTCTGGATACGGCACCAGCTAATGCAATACCGCTAAAACCGCTTTAAAGGGCCTCGTCCGATTAATGACACAAATAGTGTCACCAATCGGAGTTAATTGATACACAGACCAGAATACAATATTTTTTTTATTTCATATAGGCTAAATATTGGGTACTCATAACGCATTTCTATAATTTTAAAATCTACCACCGGATCGCCACATGATCCTAACATCTAGTTGTCACTGACCGCACTACTAAAATGTTACAGTAACCTAGTATTTCTATTAGCAATTACTAGATTATCCCTAACATTGGAAAAGAAGCCGTAAGCCCAGCTTGTATGTCAATATGTAAGTTTTGCTAAATTTCACATGCCTCAACTATTAATAAAATTGTTTTTTTAGTTTCTGGCAGATTTATAATTAAACTTTAAATACCAGTTTTTACCAGGTGAACAAGCATTAATGAAAATTATTTAGCTCTTCAACAGGAATCTGGATAAAAAGTAGCTCATCCTTTTCGTAAGCCTGACCTATTTATACGCTGAAATTGATTAAATCTGTTCAGCAGTTCTGTCGTTATAAGAGAATCTAAATACAAACATTATACCTAAATACAGACAGACTTACACTTATGGTTTTGAATTAGAGGATTGTCGTAAACTTTTATCAGTATGTTATAAAATTATACTCTTGTATTTTCCTTTTATATTAGAGACCTCAAAAAATTTAATTAAGTCATTCTTTTAAAAAGTCTTAAGTTAAGTTGACAATAATCTTGTTAAAATTTAATATGTATCCCGAAAATCTAAAACATGTGCGTCGGATCCGCCCTCAGAGAATCGTTTTCTCTTCAATTACAGGGATGTGGTTTTATGTCTACGAAAGCTAACGTAGAAGTTTGCAAAAGTTTCTTCTCATTACACTCAAACTAAAGATTATCTTATTTCATAATTTTGTCTACAAACTTAAATATATAACATGATATTATATCAATTTACTTTCGACATTCCACAAACCTTTTTGGCAAAAGGATTGCCACATTGTGGGACTTAGTATCTTTGCCTAGTCATGAGTGCACGTGAACATGTTTTATTTATTTAGTTGCCAAATTTTATCTTCGTTGTTGCTTCAGCAACATATGACAAAGTAGTCGTATGTCTGTTCTTGTGAATAGTATATAGGGTGCCTGATCTAAAAGCAAGCTCTTACGTTGTGTTGCTGAATTTTATTAAAGCATCAATAAGCTATCTTACCAAGCAGCTCGTAAGCGGCAAGCTTCATGTTTTGTTCCTTACTTCGTTGTAATACGCTCGTTGTGTATGTGTAAGCTAGGTGCTAGTTTTGTGACACCTCACCCAACGCATTGCCGCTTTTTCCTTCCACCACGCCGTCAATGCTAACCGTTAAACTTACTCATGCTAAACGCTTAACATCTCAGCCTCAGGTTGGCAATGCACCATTCCATTACAGGCGATTATCACCACAAAAACCGTCTTCTTGTTTACCTATGAAAATCCTACAAACACAATTATTAAGCTCATGAAAATTTTTAACGTACTTGTATTTATCTATCCTTTAATGGTTTATTTTAAAATTAACATAAACTCATAGTATTTAAAATTAAATCCAGTTGGTTCTCAAAGCGCAACTTAAAAGTAACATGTTGAATTTTCTAAAAAGCTTCATAATATCTTAACGAAACAACCGAAGCTTTTCTCAAAAGCTTTAAATCCGGTACAAACTAAATTTACAAACCAAGAAAGAAAAATAGATGTTGATTCAGTAAGGAATCCGACATACTGTGCTTACCGCCGGTGCTTACTGTTAAATAGTGTAGTTCTTTGCTGTGCTTGTAAATAATTTATGAGACTAACCTGAAACCTGACTTACTGCCAGCAGTTGAGCGGTTAGTTACGGGAAAACAAGGGTTTATTTTGCTCCCTGCTGCATTCGTAGTTTCATACAAAATTCACGTGTTCCTAGTTTCGTGCCATTATAGACTGTGTTTGCTCAGTGAAGTTGAATACGAAGTTGTTTTTAAATTAAAGATTTGTTTGTGCTATAAGATATTGAACTAGCAGGCGGTTATTTTGATTAAATGAAGAACGTTTCTCCTTTACACACAATAAATCTTGCTGACACGTCGTAATCTTATCGCAGTGTTTAGGTATATTTGCTATCCTACCCTCCAGCGATGAATACGATAATGAGGAGCATCGAAGCTATGAAGCACAATAGTTAAGGTTGTGGTAATAATACGGGTGAGCTGTTGCACTGTTCTCTACCAGAATACTACTCTGTCAAGAAAGTACCGGGAAAAGATTAATATAGGTTATGTAATAATACACAAACTATTTGTTATTTATCAAAATTTATATTATCACCTTCAAAGTATGCTCCTTCAGAAAGATACGATACCAACGAATAACCCAGTCATCAAAACATTTTTTAAACACTATTTCCGGGACTCAAAACGAGTGCATTGAAGTCGTAATTGAGATGAGGAAAAAGAAATAAGTCATCTGGAGCCATATTTGGTGAATATGGTGGTTACTCGATGGTATTTTTTGAGTGTTTGGTCAAAATTTGTTTACAATGATGGCTTTGTGCGTGTGTATCGTGGTGGAAAACCCAAGAATTTTCTTTCCATAAAACTGGCCATCTTTCCATAAATACAACATCGCGATAGTTAACATGGCTTTGACTTTTGAGCGAGTTTCGCGTGTTTTTTTTTGTTTTGGTTCAGTTGGATAGCGCCGCTACGAAGCATGTTGACCAGTTTGCATGTCAAACTCGTAAAGCTACGTCTCGTCACCAGTCGGTTTCTGTTTCTTGAATGTTGGGTCGGAATTGACTTATTTTAGCATGTACTTAGTGACAACTTTGATGATATTGAGTTTTTAGAGGAAATTTACGTCTTTTCATGTTGCATGATTCATACCCAAATGATAAGTTAAAGTGATACGGATTAACTTATAAGATACAGAAAGTTAGGCGGCTATCTCTCTCAAAGTCAATATTTCCCGATACCTTTTTGACTAAATTTATACCAGTAACCTAATTCACTATGATAACCGTACATAAAAAAACATCATTATATAATGTCTGCACCTGTCGGGAATCGATCAGAAACCTCTCGTTTGATCGGTAACGTCAAGTGTGTACGCTAAGCTGTCGGCAAATAAGGTGGTGATATTTAATTTAAAAATAACTGTTGTTCGTTCACACGTTGAAGTGACTTTTCGTGGATAGTGATGAGAACAAACTTGGTGAAAATTTGTTCAGTAGTTATTGTGTGAAAGTGAACAGACACACTGACAAAAAGTTAATAATATACTTACCTCAGTTTTAGGCTCTATATCCTGTACATAATCATTAGCAATCATAGCTACTAAAAATACTATATTGACAGATTTGGTTTTATTATTGTTTCATAATGCGTTTAGGTTATATTGTAATGTAAGTATGTCGTTATACACTTATGTATTAACTCTAATGATACGAAAAACCACTAGACTAATATTTCACTAAATTTGTGTGGGACAGCACAAATGTATTTTGAATTTATTTACAAGACTATTATGTATTTATTCTATCGCATATAGAGCAATTTCACCCTTTGTTCGATGCCAACTCAGAGTTAAATATTTTATCCAGGATCAAAAACAAATATAGGTACTATTTAGTTTAGCTGCCATAAACAATATTTTGCTTTAAATCTTCAGTAATATTCGGTTATGACAGTACAATTACAAAGATTCCTGCAAGCAAAAAGCCTTAGAGCAAACAGAACCGCTCTTTCCTTAATGCAATTTAAATTCCCTTGATTAAAATACTTTTGTGCCTTCATCTTTGTAACTTTTGTCGTCTATTCTTTGATAGAGAAGCTTTTAAGCGGACTCTAATGATAATTAAATGACAGACTTGATTAACAAGTCCCTAACTATGTAACAAGAAAACTTTATTGTCTAGTAAAACGAAACTTACGGAAAAATAAAGTTACCTCAGATGTCGGCTTCGGATTGCTAGCTCCTTCATTTCCAGCTTTAATTATACTATGTTTAAACAAATCGCAAGACTTAGGTGCTGTTAAAGGATAGCGCCCACTGCTGATGGGGCGGAGCGTGTCGGGCCTGTGCGCATCGCCATTGCAAATCACACCGATGCGGGCCGGGCTGCATCGCATCGGCGGGTTTTTGTTACTCAGTACCAGAGTAGAGTATACAAATAGAGAAACCATTCGACGTTAAAATTGTCAAGTATGGAAAGTGTCGCCTCTATTAGTTGTCATACGAAACTTTAGCGTTAAATGCCATGAGTGCTCAATTTTCGTGATCTTTGGTCATTGTAGGCCGTGGTAGACCGCATCGAGGGGTGCTTTGGCGAAACCCGCCTTTGAAAAATCCGCTCCGATGCGCCCCGTCACAGTGGGCGTTGCTCCAGACAAAATGTATGCAGGCGATATAGGCGGATTACTGCGCTGCGATGCGCCCCGTTCCGGCCCGTCCAAATGGGTGCTATCCTTAAGGGGAAATGCCGGACGGTAAAAAGAAATTCTAAAAAATTGCCACGGCAAAGAAATTCCGGAATGTTCCACACTTTCTGCTTATATTGGTTGAAAATTCTTGCAAGTTCCAATGCACGAAGTATGCAAAATGTGCAGTTTTCTATAAAGAACTTTATTGAAAAGCAGTTGAATCGAAAATTGGATTTTCATACATATCGCTTATGTCTTACCGTTACATTTCAAGTTTTTCGCTTTACGTACGTAGTCGGTGTTGGATTTCCACTAAGCACTTGCAAGATGTGAATATAGAAGTACTTCCCGAGCAGAAAACGCGTTTTCAATGGACGAGTCTGATCGTTTCAGCGTACTGAAATTAACTTTTAAATTTTCAAGTCCGTTCCTTATGGGTTTCGGAGTAAAATACTTGATGGTTGAACCAATGAGAAATTGAGGTAAAACTTCGCTTTGGTATACTTTAAGGATATCACTTCGTTTGTTGATAGCTATACTATGTTAGTGTTACACATTCAAATATATACAACAGTATTACTTTACCTAGAGTAAGTTTGTTTTCTTTATTTCTTATTTTCTACTATGTGATTTGTACGGCGTCTTGCTAGTTTGATGATCTAATAATTTACTTCTCGCCTCTGTGGTCTAGCGGTTCAGTTGTTGGACTTGACTGTTTGAGGTCCCGGGTTCGAATCCCAGGTCGGGCAACGAAAAGAAAATTGGATTTTTACAATTTTCTTCTAAAAAAAAGTTGCTCGAGATTGGAAATGTGCCAGGTTGACGATAGTCTTGCCACCTATCACATTGTGGGACTTAGTGTCTCCGGCTAGTCGTGGGTGCCTTGGTTGTGCCTCTGCCTACCTCTTCGGGGATATGGGCGTGAAGATACTTTATTTACGAGGTCACAATAATTTAAGTGGTAAAACTATTGCCAACCGGGCAAATATCCAATCAGTTGGTTTTAGTAGAATATTAAAAAAAACAACCCGAACCGCATATCGAACCTGGAAAGTAGTCAACGCCAACACATGACCACAGAAGCTATAATATTTTATTTATTTAGATATTTAAGTATCTTTACGAAGAAGTAGGCAGAGGCACAACCACGTGGCACCCACGACTAGCCGAAGACACTAATAATATACTTAGTAATAGTAATAGTATATAACATAATATTTATTACGTTACATATACGTAGCATTTATTACGTTTTGTTATACCATAATTCTGATATAATTTAAATATTATTTAAGCCATAATAACCTTAAAGATGCCATTGCGGGTTTATAGCAAAAAAAAAAATTTATTAGCGTTGTGGAACAGTGTAAGTATTTTGCACAAATATTAACAATGAAGTTCGCATTGCTTTAACTCTTTTCCCAAAACGCCAACCAATTTTAATTTACTATTTATCTCTTCATAGCAGCTGTTTGTATGATAATTGTTTGCGAATGCTAATGTCAAAAGCTAAGTGTTACTGAATAAAACTTCTAAAAATATTTTTATCTATATATTAATACGTGATGCCAAATCTGTGGACCCCTTTTTACGAAAATTGCGCTGACGAAGGAGCATAAAATTTGGCACACTAATATGGCCGTGAAGATACTTTTTTTTACTTTTTTTACTTAAATATTTAATCCGCTTTGATTTAAGTCAATTCTGAAACAAGTCCGCTTATAATGATATAAGTAAATAAATAAGTAAGTAAATAAATAAAAGTAAAGTAAATGCAAAAAGGATGAGACAGCATTTAGGTCTTTTACGTATTATTCCGGAATTTCTGATGCAACTTATGGTCTTACCCTACTAAATGACAACACTAAATGGTATTTTTTAACCGACTTCCAAAAAGGAGGAGATTTCTCAATTCGATCGTATATATGTTTTTCATTTAATAGCTATTTTAGCTGTTTAGGAAAGTAGACAAGGTTAAGGCTTCCCTAAAAACAAACGACGAATCTTAATCTCACATTTATTAATTTATCGCTACTATACCTTCACATCGGAATACGATAATGATGAATAATAAGGTAATAAGAATGTAATATGGATTTCCTGTTTGCATGTTGTGTAATTACTCTTTTTATCCAAATACCCTTGAAACCATCTTCGGACAGTACCTGAGCAATTTGGTCTTATAAGTTAATCTAGGTATCCGAAGAGACCGTCCTATATCCATTCATATTCGCATTGTATTTTTGTTTTATCAATGTTTCAAGTGTAATTTTTCCACATTACAAAATTAGTCATGCCCTTTCTCATATATACAGCAACACTTTCTTTTAATTCCATTTTGTTTCTGAATACTACCAGTGAACGTTACGCTACAGATTTTCTGTTAAGTGGTTCCTGTCAGCAGTTACTGACGGCCACCCATCCCAGGAATGGCAACATCGAATAATGCTAGACGTAGTAGCGCTACGCCTGTAGCGCTTCTAACATTACTTAATGAAGGGAGCTATAGCTTTGATATTCGCCGCCGACAAAAGCTACTATTAAAGGTGATTATCGAGTGCATACCAGTTCTGCTGAACTAATACACCATCGATAGTTTTTGCTACATAGCTTTAGTCGAGTTTCTTTAATGATGTTTATTCAAAGGTTTGGGATTACTGTAAGAAAATCTATCTAGATAGGGCCTTTGTAGGTATTTTCATTTTTTTTTTCTGTAGGGCATTTTTATTTTGTTTTTGATATTGAAAGGCAAACAAGCAGACGGATTTCCTGATGGTAAGAAATTAACGCCGCCTACAGACACCAAAGGTGGTAGTGGTGCGTTGCCAACCTGACGCCGGGATGTTAGGCTTCGAGCAAAATTAAGTTTACCGGCTACCCTATCTACCAAACCGAAACACGTCAACGGCAAGTGCCACCATTATGGCGGCAGATATAGGTAAGGCGGTGGTACCAATCCGGGCGAGTCGGTGCCAGACTCTACCACCTAGTCAGATGTTACGTTGTTCATAACGGTAAGTCTATGCTCGCCTTTTACGAGCTGCCTGGCACAGAAAGGCAGATAGTCTATTCTGCAAAGGAGCCCGGACCAAAACGGAGAAAATTAAAAAAAATACAATTAAAAAAAAAGTTTAACTTAAATGGATTGAAGTAAACTATGTTAACCATGGCTTCTTACTAAGTATAACTGCTAGTTTGCCATATAAAACATATTGACAATAGAATAGGATATTGCATAAGATCAGGTTTGGGAGATCCAGTTTCATTTTCTAATCTTCCTTCTCCACTTCGAACGATCTTCGTTATTCTTGATTGTCCATTGAAACATATATCTTGCTCTATGAAATATCTGTGGCATATAGCCAGTGTTCCTTGTGTCAACTTGTGTGGCTTGCAGCTTCATACAATAGAAGGTATTTGGCTTTGTAAAATAATACTAATAATACATCTAGTCCAGTCAAGAGGTTAAGTAATTAATTAAAACATGCTTTACTTAAGGCTTTTAACACCCCAAAATTGACTTGGTGCTTTTTGCCTTCTTTTTCTAATAGTGATGTTTTTCTACACCATAAAAATTGCAAGACTTCACAGATAGATATTTGGTAGCGCATTGTGAAATCCTTCCATTGTTTTTACGTCCACGTTCCCGTCATTAAGGGAAAACGTTAATTGCTAGTCAGCTGTGTGATTATTAGCTCTCAAGTATATCGGAATGTTCGTTATGTGCCTCTGTATAAGCCGCTCATTCGAACAGCCTCAGCAAATAATGCATCAAGTTTGCCGCAATTCTCTACGAAATTAGTAAAAATACTTCAGCGCCCCATCACGCTACACAAGGGTACATTTAATCTACTTATTATCTATAAACCAACGATAGGCAGTTCGCGAAAATTACCCGAGTCAAAATCCTAAAATTATCGGCAATAGTAAGAGGAAAACAATAAAATATTTAAAAAATACTGAAAACCAACGAATAAAAATATCTTTCATATTTTAGTAAAAAGTGAAGCAGACAAAAAACAGAAATAACTTACAGCCTTAAGTTTTTTTTATAACACAGTAAAAGTATAATAAATTTAAGTAAAAATGTGTACTTAATTATATCTCTGTTACGCTTTCACTGCTAAAGCGTTGCGTGGATTTTAATGATACGCGTATAAGCAAACGCGTTATATACCCAAGTTCAATACTAGGCTACTCTTTCAACCAACTTTAAAAAAAAAGCAAAGGTTATAAGTTTATTTCCTATATTTTTAAGTATCTTTTTTTAATGGAAAAAACCGAAATTTTTTCCTTAAGGTCCCATAAGGTGCATTATCAGACCCAGACATGGTGGCAATGGTCCCACCTCGGAATAACTCACTATCAAATAAAAAACATTTTTAAAATCAGTGTACTTATGACGAAGACATTGATTAACATACATAAAAAATAAAAGAAGAGTCGAACAATTAACGTGTTCCACTTTCGAAGGCGGTGAATAAAATGTATGATATTTTAGGAAAACAACACTTCACTACAAGGTCGCTTCCTCTGTCCCTATGTCCCTTTGCATGCTTAAATATTTAAAACTACGCAACGGATTTTGATGCGGTTTTTTAATAGATAACGTGATTGAAGAGGAAGGTTTATACGTATATTTCATACCCGTACGAAGCAGGGCGGGCCGCTAGTTTACCTATAAAACTTATAAAGATCTAGAAACTAAATTTAATTGTTTATGTTCTTTAATTATTTAATGCTTTTTTAGAATTCAAATGGAAGGCAAACAAAGCAAAGGGATTACTTATTACTTGGTACTAACAAATAGGTACGTACCAAAGATAATATCAGTGCACTACGTTACCAACATGAGACTAAGAGATTAAACTTCCTAAACTTATAAATATATTTAGATATGTCATATAAGAAAGTAACGAGAAATATATAAATTAACACACTCCTTTAATGAAATCCCAAAATACAGAGTGTATATAAAATAATAATGAATTGGGAAGTCCTTACATTTGCTTGGAAAGTTTCTGCGGAGGAAGTAATCGAATTCTAACCGAGAATTATGGGACCAAAAAGTTTTTATCACGAACGCTACCAGATTTATCCGACTTGTAGATAAACCTGAAATTATTCCGTAGTAATACTGTTTTGCATTTAGTTAAGCTGGGATAAGATTTACTCCAGAATGTTTTAGCACCTTATGTCCGGCTCAACCATTGAATACAATATTACTTGACACCTTTATACTGTTCTGCATAAATTTGATAAGATTTTAGACTATCGGTTTCACCGATTAATATTTTAAAGTTTTATCTTTACATTATAGCGAATAAGTTTCTTTACGCACGTATTCCCGAAGCGGTAGGCAGAGATACAACGAATAGCCGAAGGTACTTACGAGTTCAATAAAAAGAAAATTGGGTTTTTCCAATTTTCTAATTTAAAAAAAAGGTTCCTCAGGATAGGATATGTGCCCGGTTGGCGATAGGCTTGCCACTTATCACATTGTGGGACTTAGTATCTTCGGCTAGTCGTGGGTGCACTGGTTGTGCCTCTGCCTACCTCTTCGGGGATATGGGCGTGAAGATACTTTACTTACGAATTCACCATATTATAATTGGTAAAACTATTGCCAACCGGGCAAATATCCAATCAGTTGGTTTTATTAGAAAATTAAAAAAAAAAAACAACCCGAACCGGATATCGAACCTGGAAAGTAGTCAATGCCAACACATGACCACAAAAGTTATAATATTTTATTTATTTAGATATTTAAGTATCTTTACGGAGAAGTAGGCAGAGGCAAAACCAGGGCACTTACGACTAGCCGAAGACACTAAGTCCCACAACAGGTGGCAAGTCTACCGCCAATTGGGTAGGTACTTATACAATCCCGGGCAATGTTACTTTTATTAGAAAATTGAAAATACTCATTTTCTACTTTTTTTCTTGCCCGACCCGGAAATCGAACCCGGGATCTTAAAAATACAAATCCGTCGCCGGACCCGCTAGAATCATTTCTTGATTTTTGACCGAAGTTCTGAGATAACAAGTTTTCCCTGTTTAAATTTTGTAAGTTTTACTATCAAAGTGTTATTTGAGAGCGTAAAACTACTACCGGATCAGAATCGTCGTTAAACACTAACAAGATCCTTTGAGAAAAATTTCAAACAATTTTCCAAGCAATCCCCATAAGACGGCACACTGTGTACATTACACCATTTGCTGAAACGAATGTAGGTAGTATTTGGAAAACATAATAGGATTTTAATTACTTAAACAAACTTCTGTTTGTTAACAAATCCATATAACTAGGCGAGTTCCTTATAATTGCAGTCGCTCCCCGATGTTTATTCTCACTCTAATCAAAATAAATCCTGTTCCGTTTTAATTAAGATAAATTGGTAAAGAATAGACTTCATTTGCACTAAGCTTCGTGTTTGGCTATGGAGTAATTTGTCAACGCTCTTGTTTTCACTGATGTATAGTGTTGTACAGAGTCGAGACTTTTGAGTCATTTAAAATAATCGATTTAATGGAACTCGTGATACAACTCGAAATTTTACCTCCTGCAATTTTTTATGATGATTAGAAAGCAAACATGCAGGCGGATTTCCGGATTCACATCGCCTAGAGACACAAAAGGTGGTAATGTTGCGTTGATAACTTGAGACCGATATGTTAGGCCTCGAGCAAAAGCACGTTTACCGGCTACGTTACCCCCTGAACTGGAAGACGTCAACGGCAAGCACTTGCGGTAGGAATAGGTAAGGCGGTTGTACCAATCGGGGCAAAACTCAACCACCTCGTAAATATATGTATATTTCGAAAGACAATAACGTATTTTTTTTTTAAAAATCTACATATCTACATATGTTTCTAAGGCATTTGTGACATGGCAAACAAGTAATTGACTTGCGGGTGGAAAATCTACAATACTTTATTACTTGGGCATATTTTTATTGATATTTTTTTACATTTTGGTTTCTCTGTTGCGTTGTAGCATAGACTCTAATGATGTGCCGTATTATAGACAATTCTAGACTTACTCTAAGCGTACATACATACAGACATACATACATACATATCTTCACGCCAAGTCCCTTACGGGGATGACAGAGGGTATCGAATGCCAGACCTCACGATCCTGGCAAACCTGTCTTGCTTCTTTCACATTTATTAGCCTTTTCACACAAACACGCCGGTTTCGGAGACTCTTGCCACCACCCTCGGATGATAACCGATTGATCTGATCGTGAAATGTCAGCCTTGGTCTCCCCGCACATTCGCATTGTATATCTGCTTTGTCAATCTTTCATCTGTCATTCCTTCCACATGACTGAACCAGCAGAGCATGCCCTTTCGCATTTTAACACCAACATTTTCTTTGAATCCCACTCTTTCTCGGATGTCACTGTTACGAATATATAATATAAAGAAATAATATATAATATATCATAGGTAATAATACTGTTACTCTAAGCGTGGTTTGCATTTTTCGTATAACAAGATAGCAAATAAGCACATGGCTCTCTTAATAATAAAAGACAACAGAAATGAGAAACAGAATCAGAAAAATATTCACGTGAACCATACTACATGGTACCTACTTTTTATAGTGCCTCGAAACTTATGCACATGCTGTATTCAAAATTGTGTTGTCGAAATATCAACAAATAAAATAAAAAGAGATCGTGAGTATCCCGTATAAATAATTAAAAATGTATTCAAACTATCAACTACTTACTACAATTTAGTCTTCAAAAGTTAGTTTTGTTTAGTTTAACTTGTAACGAAGTAGGGATGGCAAAGCTACCATCTACTATTATGTTAACAGAAATATAAAACAAACAAACGGTCGAAATAAAAGTTTGACTGAGTGGGAATCCTGTTGGTATGAAGAGTTGTGAAATAAAAATCTAAACAATATGAAACTATGACATCAAAGTAATCATTTTTGTTGAAAAAATATTGTAAATTTTAGCGTAATTAAGTCATTTAAGAGGGTTATGAAAAACAGTAAGAACTAAAATTAGATATAACAGCAGTCAACAGACCCAATATTAAAATGAGTCCAAAACATAAAGATACAAGGTTAGTAGGATGTTCATATTTCAAGTAAATATGTTACAAACTTTAGAATAAGGTAACGATTAGTCGAGTTTTGGAGAATCGAGTTTAGTTTTGCCTAGTTCTGATAAGATTTGAATCGGGTACAACACTAAACATGTATGGGGGTTGAATAAATCACAAAGTGTCTTGCAGACCGGAAAATTTGGTTGTTTAGAGACATGCGGGCAATACAAATACATATGTGTTTGTTTGTCTTTATGTCATAGTCCACAGGCCATATTCGCACAACGGTTTTAGTTTCGACATGAGTTAGCCGTTTCATAAAGTGGCAATTCAAGTGGATGTTTACGTTTTTTATACGGTATCTCTGCCTCTATACAAATTTCTCTACGCAGTGTATTTTTTTTTAAATGAAATGAAATTAGTTTTGATATTACGCTATGTCAAAACTAGTTTTATTTAATAAACATTTGCAAGATCAATTATAAAAAAACTTTCAAAATGGATTATTTCTTTAGAAATGGTAACCTCTTAATTTTTTGAGTAGGTCAAAAACAAAGTTTAATTTACTCATTCCTGACTTCGAGGATATGGGCTTGTCCCTATTCCCTCCGTATTAATTTTAATGTAAGAATATTAAATAAAATTTATATCGGCACATGGCATATAGTGGGATTGCATTATTAACTAAGTATTGTATATTTATATAATGTACAATAGTACTAGAATTAGTAATTGTTTAATTTAAATATAAATAAATATCAATATTCCTGGACAAGTTACACAAATTGAATCTAACCCCAAAGTAAGCAAATTATATGCTTGTGTTATGGGTGTTAGGTCAATGATACTAATACATAGAAATACTTAAATAGATACCAGAATAAATAATAAACACCCAGACCCGGAAATGCAGACATCTAAATGTTCATCACACAAATGCCGGCCCCCGTCGGGAATCGAACCCGAGTCTCGATTTTGATTGGTGTAGTTAGGCGTGTATGCTAGCCACTCGACCAACGAGGCAGTCATCAGTATATTGTGGAAAAGTTGACACGTTATTTGGAAAGTACAGGATTTATCTTAAAATCCACTAAAGAACTAGGAAATTAACTGAAACAAGGATTTAATTTATAGAAACTAGTTTTAAAATTTATTGATATAATGACATTTCAGCAAATCAGTAAAATTAAATAAGAGCAAAAGGTACAACAAAATAACAATCTAAGATAAATTTCAAGCTAAAACATATCAGATAAAAGCACGGACAGAGTTTCATCCGTATTTTAGGTACTTTTGAACATAGTAATAGCCTATTATTAACATTCAATTACAAATAAATTTGACGACTTTGATAAAATAATTTATTATTTACTATTAACTAAATGTTAACAATTCGCCAGTACTATATTCAAGAGTACCTAAAATTACATACTCGATTCAGTAGGTTCTAATATCGCATGAATCGAGCTTCAAGTGTAACCGCTGATCTAATTTAATTTAATTCCAGCCGCTGATTTCCACCTTCGGACTTTGCGACAGAGTTTAAAGTATCATGCCCATCATCTTGATGCGTGGCGATCTACAACTGTGCGATTCCGAAGACATTTTTTACCTCACACAATACTTTTGGGGAATCAGTTACCGAGTGCGGTATTCCCAAACAATTATGACTTATGGACCTTCAAGAAAAGAGCGTAGTCATTCCTTAAAGGTCGACACTGCATCCGTCCGTGGGCGGCGGTGATCACTTTCCATCAGGTGACCCACTTGCTCGTTTGCCTCCTCTTGTATAAAAAAAACCCAACTGTTCTGACGTTTTTTAATGTCTCCTGTGTTGTTGTAACCCTCGCGGTTTTTACAACTTCACCAGGCTTTGAATGTTTCGATTGCTGACCGGCCAGTTCTTATATACCCTTAAGTCAATGAAAAAAAAACGGGTTGCACTCCAGGAGTGTCGGCAGAAGTGAAAACTTGAACATCAACGTTGTGCATTTTTGATATCGGATATTTGATAATGCATAATCGCCTCTGTGGTCTAGCGGTCCGGCGTCGGTCTTGTCTTCTTGAGGCAAAAAATTTAGATATTGTATATTTTCAATTTTCTAATAAAAATAATGTTGCCCGGGATTGGATATGTGCCCATTTGGCGATAGGCTTGTCACCTATCATATTGTAGGACTTAGTGTCTTCTTCTAATCGTGGGCGCCTTGGTTGTGCCTCTGCCAAGCCCTTCGGGGATGTGGGTGTCATCCTAATGGTAAGGAATTAAGTAACTGCGTCAAACGGATGAACATATGGATATGTCGCTATTGGTTTCATTTGTTACCATTCGGCTTTGGAAACTTAAAAAAGTAAAGTAATTAAAATAAAGCCTCCGTGGTTATGCTTTTATAAAAATAATCAACCGACGACACTAAACTACCGAATAAGGTATTTACAGCACTAATTACGATAAAATCTTTCTTAAACAGCTGTAAATTCCATTACCTAATTATATTCCATGAATATATTTTCGACGTAATAAGATAATTAAGCAGACAGATACACAAATGTTTACGTTCGTCGGCTATAAAACTGCGTATGGCTATGGGGGCGAAGGTAAACAATCACTGGAACATAGCCGGGTGGTCGGGTAAAACTTGCAGGATTTGTTGACACGTCCGGCCTTTGCCTACAAAGGCTAAATTTAATTTCGAAGCCATATTAACTTGGCTGTACAAAGCTAGACAGTAATAAGCGTCTAGCTATCCTCACAGGCACCGAAAAGTTTGAATATGTTATACTATCTGTTTGCCCACGATTTTGTCAACGTAGAATAGGTATGACTTATACAAACTTTTGTCCCCTATTATAGACCTTTGGAACCCCCAAAAAGATAAAAAACATAGACTACTTTTTTGTTGAAAAAATGTAGTCTATGTTTGAACCCGAATTCTTAGCTATTTGCGTATCAAATTTCTTGAAAGTCGGTTTTGCGGCTTATTCGTGAACGAGCGACAGACGGATAAATAGGAGTTCCTGTCAGTTAGACAGAAAGACTTTGAATGTATAATGTTAAGTATGGATTAACATCGTGATAGGGTTTCAGGTATAATTAAGGTGTTGGTAAGCTACACATATTAAATGTGTGTTGCCAACATAATGAAATGATAGGCCTCTTGAGTAAACAGGTTTGCCGGTTAACGTATCGTCCTGGCTGGAACACGACCATAGCCATAATTGACGGTTATACCAAACTTTGTGACTTCTCAGAAACTCTTAGAAAAATGCTTAAAGTTATTTAACTATTATCACAGAAAATAACTGTTTTAAGGTTTTTCAAGATATATATTTGTTATATTATTTTGGCCCCCTCAGTGAAGCGTCTTTAACGAATTCACTTTAATTTTGTTACTAATCTGATTTTTCAAGTTAAAACTTGATTTACTATGAATGGATCTAGTGATATAAATTGATCTTGAAACAGGAAGCCTCCGGGGAGTTTTGTTCCAACATTGTCTTAGAGTCTTAACAAATTTAATCAAAAATGGAGGGTGCTACAGAGTAGGTATCCAATTTTCCGCCATTACAAACTTGTAAGGGTCTGCGAAGTTAATGATAAATACTTCAGTGATCAGGAAAATGAAATTTCAATATTATAGCGAGGAAACATAGAATTATGAATAATTAACGTATAATAATATTGCTACGAAAACTTGAATATCTTCCTTTTACAAATTTCATGTTCATTGCAAAGTAGTTTTTGATACCAGTTTCACCTAGAATAAAATTATAAAGATCTATCTACACGCTAAGTCTCTTGCTGGATAGGTACAGATTATTGAGTGCCATGTCACAATCTTTATAGACTTGTATAGCTTCCTCTACAATCATTACTTATTTACGCCCCGGTTTTGCACGGGTATAAAATATACATATAAACCTCCCTCTTCAATCACTTTATCTATTAAAAAAACCGCATCAAAATCTGTTGTGTAGTTTTAAAGATTTAAGCATACAAAGGGACATAGGGAGTGACTTTGTTCTTAATAGAAATATTTGAATAGTGTTGTGAATATTAATTATTTACTTTTGCAGGCTGCAGTTTCACCTTTTTTCCATGTTTCATAATAGAAAATGTTACCCTAAGTAACTATCCACCCTGATTACATCCAATTGCTATGACAAATTAACTACGAAAACGTCTGTTTTTATCGTAGCTTCTAAATGAAATTTACTAACGAGTCACAACTCCACTGTTGATACCGCAGCCTTAAGTCATCATAAATGTTATAGGTGCGCAACTGCACTGTGACCAGGGTTTTTGGTCTATATTGTAAGTCTGCCGGCTAACTTACCCTTCAGACCGAAATATGATGGCAAAAATATGCATGGCCGTGGATTATTGATTTAACCTATGCTTTTCACTTCTGAGCTTTCAGGCAGCGGGGGAAAGTGAATTCTACACAGTGAACTTCGAGTAACACGTAAAATCATTATTTAAATAGATGTACATAGTTTTGTAATATTTTTGAGTAGTTAAATCCTAAAGATCTCAAAAATGGCTGACCAAAATCATTTCTTGATATTCTTGTAGATTTTATAAAGTTTGATAATTGCTAATTTAAATATTCATAGCACAAGTAATATTTTCTAATTTACCACTTAACATTTTAATTTCCTTTCCAAAACATTATCAAATGCCATCGATAAGTGTATAATTATTTATTAATATTGAAATTACATTCAAATATTATGCCAGACCACGCACCGGAGTCGTAAATTCGAATAGATAGTACGCGTAACTGATTCGTATTAGCATAAAAGCCCAGATAATTTTTATAAATGAAATACTTATCGGCAGAGACTGTAAAATTAATAATATACATAAATTATCTTGTTATTGCAGCAGTTACCAACGGTGGGGAGCCCAAGGGGGGTTTGGGCAGTTACTCGAGTACATTTAATAAAACGGAATATAAATATTGTACCCTAATAAGAAAAAGTAAGTATCTTGACGCTCATATCCCCGACTGATAAGCAGAGGCACAAACAGGTCACCCACGAAGCCAGAGTCTAAGTCCCACAATGTGATAGGTTGGAAGCCTATCGCCAACCGGGCACATATCCAATACCGGGCAACGTCGTTTTTATTAGAAAATTGAAAATATACATTTCCTAATTTTTTTATTGTCCGACCCGGGGATTTTACTACATTATGCATATTTTTTTTTAAATTAAAGCGTGTAATGTTTCGTTTATTTGGTTCTATTCGTTTGTTTGGTTTTAAAATGTACATACTTAAGCATGTCAGATTAAAGTATGAAAGGTTTAATACGAGAGTAGGTGGGTCAGAGTCTTATAAAATACAATTCATCTATGTTCATTAGCCATTTCTTGTTAATTCGTTAATTATTATTTGGTTGATTAAATTACTTTCACCAACGGAGACTAAATAAACAAGTGCATTATGAAGTATTTAAAGTGCTCGCCTATGTTCAAGTTACTTTAATTGTTATTGGAAATATACGATACTCGTACCGCTAAACATGTAAACGTCCGTCACACTTTTTAGCCTCAACCATATAATCAACAAAGCTTAATAGATTCCATAACGCTGTAGTGACTACTCAGTTAGCATCCTGGGCTCTCCTGTTATAAATAGGCACACATTTTTATTACAAATAATTTATTAGCAGTCGAACTGCAAAAATCGATTTTTGTTTGTGTCTAAAATGAGAGTTTGTGCCAATGTTCCTAGATTTCGTTATCGGACTCTGACAGTCGTAACAGAAGTACATCGTAAGTACGCTGTTTTAATTAAAACAAAATAATCATGCTACTCTCCTGATGGTAAGACATAATAATACCGTATAGATAGACACCATAGATTTTTTAAGTGCGTCGTTATTTTGTGGGGAGTTGCTAAGCTAATTATTGTGCCAGTGTACTGGCTACCCTACCCTTCGAACAGGAATATGACAGCATCATGAAGACGCCAGGAACAAGCAAGGCACTGTGTCCATACCCGGCCAAGTAGCTGCTCAACACCCAACCATCAGTTACAATTAGTATAAAAATTTCATAAAAACCGATCGAGCCATAAAGTGCGTTTGTAACCACCTTGACACAAAATTTCAATACATAACATAGGAGATGAAAATAAATGATGCTTTTCGTGTACGTCAAATCAGCCCCTGATTGCCCCCAGTAATGATCACCACGGCTATCGGTCGCATCGACTTTCGCATCACGTCGTGTTGATTGTCGAACGACAAACCGGCCGCCGGCGTTCCAATTACTGACGACACAGACACCACCCGCCTGCGAGACCCTCGTCAGTGAATATTAGACTAGCAACCCAACAGGTTTATGCCTACATTGAACAATGGAGCGAATCATTCGGTGATTTAATTGCTCCTCATGCCATGTCTGCAAATTATTTGTGAATGTAATAAACTTTTGTAAATTAGATTTATAAGAAAAAAGACAAGCCCGCTGAGTTTCTTTCGACGGATCTTCTCAGTAAGTGGCCGCGTTCCGATCCGGTGGTAGTTTTTAGAATTATATAGACGCGTTACAAGAATCTTTATATGGATCTACGTAATAAAAGCTATTTTGAATTTGAATTTGAATTTGATTACCCGAAGTTGGAAGTTGAGAGTTTCCAAAACCGCCATGCTTGTAAAAAAAAAAGAAATGTAGAGTAAGCTAGACAGGTTCGCAAAACTCGTCATACTTGGTTTTCAATACTTTCCCTCAAGGTACTTGGCTTGAAGATAATTATGTACATATGTATGCTTAACTATGGGATGATAAGTTAACGTTTAGGGTTTTATTCAAGTTATTGAATTTATTCACCGAGATTTATACACACATACATATATATCTTCACGCTAAGTCCCTTACGGGGTAGGCAGAGAGTATTGATTACCAAACCCCACAATCCTTGCAAACCTGCCTGACTTCTTCCACATTTATAACCCTTTTCATATAAACACACCGGTTTCAGGGACTCTTGAGTTCAGATTGAGAGACCTTCAGAAAACAATAGAGCAGTTTGGTCTTTAAATGTAAAGTTATTATTCATAAGTTATTTCATAAACCCCGG
>NJDC01001275.1:25060-78472 GCA_002245475.1 Calephelis virginiensis
GAATTTATTCACCGAGATTTATACACACATACATACATATCTTCACGCTAAGTCCCTTACGGGGTAGGCAGAGAGTATTGATTACCAAACCCTACAATCCTTGCAAACCTGCCTGACTTCTTCCACATTTATAACCCTTTTCATATAAACACGCCGGTTTCAGGGACTCTTGAGTTCAGATTGAGAGACCTTCAGAAAACAATAGAGCAGTTTGGTCTTTAAATGTAAAGTTATTATTCATAAGTTATTTCATAAACCCCGGTTTCTATAATCAATTAACCGTAGTCCGTAACTATAAAGGTTCGTTATTTGCTAACGGCTAATATTAATAATCAATCCTAATCCAAAACTCGCTGTCCAAGATTGACATTTTGATCCATTTTTATGTTATCGCTTGCCAATAATATATCAGTGCACAGGATAAATATGGGAATGAGGTATTGGATAGGCCGACGGATACGCAGCTATCTAGATTGCTTGAAATCCATTAGATTGAGATACATTATTAACATTGGCCGTTAGCGCTTCGCCTTGTTACTTTACTTTACCTCGTCACTTTTAACTTAGTACTACAAAACATGTTTTGAGTTAACTACTTATGATAAGTGCTCGTAGACATCTGACCGACAAGATCAAAGAAAAGAAGATGAACAAGCTCACTGAACTCCTGATGGTAAGAGACAAAATAACATAAATATTATAAGTACGACTCTGTCCTGCGGTCTGTGGGCATGTTGGACCTATTGTGCAAGTCTACTGGCTACCATAGCCTCAGGACTGGAAAATGCGATAGCCATTATGGCGACAGTATTAGGTATGAGGATGGATACATCTGGACCCAAACAGGATGATGCACAGTATTCTATTACAAGTGGTTTAGTTGGTATATTTTGTTGGTTGTTTGATTGGTTGGTATGTTGTATTTAAAACTATGATCACCTTTTACGAGCTGCTAGGAAGAGAGGTTAACTGTCTATTCTGCACAGGGTTCGCAGTCAAACACATATAGGCAGCAAAGGTGTAAATGGTGCGTTGACTGAGTAGGACTGAGTACACATCTTGCAATATAGTTTACCGGCAGCTCTTGTGTCATACCGAAATAAGACAGAAAAAAGCATTTAAATTGTAGTGACAGAAAAAGGCAAGACGTTGCAAGGCGGGCTAATCAGATTTAAAGGCTAAAACCTAGTGTTAGTCATGGTGTAAGACACAATCGAACTATTACTTCTCTTTCTTTATCTGTAACTTTATAACTATCTGTAATCCTGAAATTCAAAATGACTTCGATAATACCACCTGACAAAACTCATAAGTAATGTAGCTCAGAACCATATTTGTCAAGGCAACTTTAAACCACAAAACCGCATCGAAACCCGTTCACCCGTTCAAAAGTTATGATGACACAGACCGACATACACACAGCCACGTAAAACTCATAACATCCCTATTTTTCGTCAGAGGTTAATAATTCATTCTTTCGCCGACTGTATTTTTAAAGCATTTATTTACGTATGTATATTTTTAGACGGTTCTTAAAGTTAGTTAATCTATTGGCCCTTCCCACAAGCCCCCAGCTCTCACTTATCAGGACTTACGGGCTAATACCACCCGAAGGGCGCCACCCAATCTGCTGTGGCGCTTATCTCAATTTAATGGCTTCCGTATTAATACCGCCTTTGTCTAATTTAGGGATACTTCGGCCATACTATTGTTTAATCGTCCAGTAAAAATTGATAGATAATACATTTTAATTTATTATACGCCTGCCTCGTTAATCCTAAGAGCACCGATCATAACTGATACTTAGATTTCATTCTTAATAAGGGAAGAAATTTGAATCCATTTCTGGTTGTTTATTATATTCAAGTTCGTTTTTCTGTATAATAATATTGTCAACTAATTTATATGTCTGGCACATAAAATTTACTCATGTAAGAGCTAGATCACTTTCATCAACAGTAAATAGTTTAGGAGATCCTTGACTGACTATCTTTGATAGGTGTTTGCAGTATCTGGTATTTCTAACAAGATACGCATTTTCCCCTATGCATTTCTTTTAAGATATTGGTAATACAATAAAAAAAAATGTAAAAAAACACTAATTTTGACACTATCAAATAATTAGCTTTAATTATTTTAGCACTATTTATTGCTCAGGGCTTCATCTGTGTATCGGAGGTTTTTGGCTTTTCTGTAGTCACTCTTTGGTATTTTACAATAAAAATTAACCTATATCCTTTTCTGAGGTCTTATGTACATTTAAGGCCATTTATATATTAAAGGTATTGTATCGCCTGTGTTTATGTGGTCTAGAGGTGTAGGTATTAGACTTCACTGCATGATGTCCTGGGTTCGATTCCCGGTTCGGGCAAGATAAAAAAAGTTGCTCGGGATTGGATACGTGCCCGATTGGCGATAAGGTTGCCACCTATCACATTGTGGAACTTAGTGTCTTCGGCTAGACGTGGGTGCCCTGATTATGCCTTTGCCTACCTCTTCGGGGATATGGGCGTGAAGACACTTTTTTTTAATTTATTTTTACAATAAAATTCGTTTATGTCGGTTCTGCCGTTCTGCAGCTAATCTGTAGGTCACGTGCTTTATCGCGGTTCTGAACACTCAAATGATTCTTAAAGTAAAGAGGAAAAGCTTTAAACTGGAAGATAAACTAGGAGCAAAAGCTACTAATAAGGTATACAATTAATAATTCTTAAGCACATTACAACAAACAGAAAATCTGACTCAATGAATTCATTAAAAGTTTTATCAATCGATTTAAATTGCCAATTTCGATATCGATAGAAAGTTGTGATAAAATATGTTTAATTTTGATAACCTTCTTCATGGTAGAAAACAAATATTGAACTTCACAATAACATGTCCAAAACCCGAAAGCAAAGAAAATCTAATGTTACTTCATACACTGATGCCATTTAAGTATTTAGTTCGGGTCGTGACAGAGAACCTAAAAATCTAAATACACTTTTAAATTCAAATCAACATTTTTACTACCTGTAGCATGAGCTTATATGGTCGTCTTATATGTAATAAGTCGACCATATACTGATAATATACTTACTTACTGCTTAATTATAATAAGACAACCATATAATGATAATATAAGTTCCCATTAACCACATTTGGCATGAAATATTACTTTTTCACGCTTAACAATATTACCTTCTGTATAAAGTCCGATAATAAAAATTAAAAAACCTAACAGAAAACTCGTAGCTGTCGAAAGAAATCAAATTTACAAATACGTCCTCATTTGAAAAGATATCACGTTTGTCTTCAAATCAAAGGAACGATATAATTCGCGTCGTTCGGGCTGGGTTGTTAGCCCGGGAAATTGGAGATCAAAGTCACTGTTTTCAATATTAAGAAAACTTTTATTTGGCTCAGAGGCTATTCTCGCTGTAGCCACTGCGAAATCGCCGTTTGCCTTTGAAAGCGAAATTATTTTTGCTAAACGTGAACCATTTCTAAAGGGTTCTTCTTTATGAGGAGGAAAACGGGATCCCTTTTCGATTACCGGTGTTGAAGCCATGTCGCATTTGAGAATTATTTCGTTTGGGTTAGCAACACCTAGATATGTGACTTTATTTTCGTAATATTTTTTACGGGATAAGAGAGCAAACAAACAGAAGGCTCTACTGATGTTAGGAGGCTATTGGCACCATATATACTACAGATCTGTCGTTGCCGCATGGCCGGGATGTTAGACCTAATGTACAAGTCTACCAGCAATGAAATGAGCCGGTGGCAAGTCGTCACAAAATTTACTATCACCAGATACTTCCACTTCAATGATGGATCATTGCCAAGAAGCTCTCTTGTTTCCTCGTGTTTGCCTCTTACGAGCTGCCCGGCAGGAAATCAAATGATCTATTCTTGTAAAAAAATAGGAAAAATAGTTATAGATATTCACTAAAATAATATATAGATACTAAAGTGATAATAGAGTCCTTCTAATTTTAGATTTAGGTTTATACTTTTCATCTTCGACACGTTATTTGTGTGAATAAGTTTATTGGATAAAATCCCCTCCATACCGGGATATTATGATCATATGGTTGATCATAATATTCCGGTTTGGAATGGGGTTGGTGCCGATCCGGATAAATTGTCGCAAATCTTCTTTACAATAAAACAACGCTCTCCTTTTTAACATAGGAAACAGTTGGTTTGTTTTTTCACGGACACAGACAGTGAACCTGAACTGATAAACACTCAAAAATTATATCTGTTTGCTTCCTGTTTTATTATACAAACAATTTGGTATAAGGGGTAGAGAGTTGTGCAGCAGTTAGCCCATTTGGCACGACCGCCTCACGTTTTTCAGCGATTGTCATTATATCCTTAGACTTAGTAGTAGTAGTAGACTTGAATGTGCAGCTTAAATCCTGGTTATAAGATGGCGATGTACTAATAAAAGTTTTGCTATCTATAGGCAACGTTTGTCGTCAATAAAGCAGCCTGCTTGATAAAAAAGTTAGAGTGATTTTATTCGCAAATAAAGTCAAACCTTCGTCAGTTATGTAAACGTTTTAGGAACGTTCGGAAAGTCACACATCGCTAACGTCGGTTGTACAAGTGTTCCTGACAGGTTCAATGCAGTTTATGGGTTTGCGTTCAAACATTACACACCTAAGTAAACAATCTGGATAGTGCAATGAACTGCTCAATCTTTTCGTTTATTTTCGATTCTACGAATAGATTCATAAAATGTATGGATTTAGTCATTAAAATTTTATGAGGTTTTTATGGAAAGTTTAAGTGAACAGACGGATTTCCGTATTTTGTCGCTGTTTGCAAGATAAACATCAAGGATTATAGTTTAAACCCGTCGTGTGGGTGAAAGTAGAAAAGTTTTTTATTTCTTGAAATTTTACGTTCGTTTCTGATGTTTGTCAAAATTTAATTCTGCCCATTTGGTTTGGTTATATAATGAAAATTTCAAAAACAAATATATACATATATCTTGACGGAAAAGGTTGTTACAAGTCTGTATGAGTGCGTATGTGTATATCTTTTTGTGTATATGTCTTTCAATGGAATCATCATGTTTAAGCAGGACGTTTTTTTGTTTGACAGCAGATGTAATCGAAATGGTCCTTAGCTACGTTACGCTATACGTAACGTAGCTAAAGACCATTTCGATTCAAACCTATGTTTTATCAATAATTTTTGAAGTGAAAACTTCTTTGGAGCTGTTGTGTACTTTTTTATGATGGATAAAAATAATTAACTCGAGTCATGAAACGTTACCTAATCAAAAATTCGTTAGATTCAGGGAGAGTAAAACCACTGTCTGTGCTTGCACTTCGCGCTTAAATGGAAGAATGGAAGAATTAAATGGAAGGCGCTCGTAGTTCATCACATTTATGATAGTACGTTTATACTGATAATTAAAGCAAATTGGGCAAAATTTCTCCCAACCACTCCAAAATATCAAAAATGCACAACATTAACAGTCAAGTTGTTACTTTTGCCGCCAACCCGGAGTGCAAACCATTGTTTTTTTTTTTATTTATTATTATAGAGCATATTTAAAAGTTAATGCAATAAAGTTTTGCAAGGCACCATCAGACAAATGGTTAAAAGGTCTAACACAAAAGACGAGATATATTCCATTAAGTATTACAAAGGCATTGCCTCTACTGTGAAATGGGAAATTTCGTTCAGCGTCCAGTTTGAGTTTTGGCTTAACTATTTTGAATTCCCCATCTTTTCTTCCGCTTTTCACAGACATGTACTTTTCAAATGTTTTGGCACAGGATTTGGAACCGTAACTGGATAGATTCAGAGTATTTTTCACATTGGCATTCTGTGGTACTTGAATTCTTAGTAATTTGTATCTGGTCAAATTTTAGAGACCATTTTGTTTTTAGATAAAGTGAAACTAAACCTTATTTGTATGTGGTGAAGGTATTGTTTCAAATATGTATTGTTTTACCATTATAGGTTACTATTTTCCGTCCCTACAAGGCTGTCCCTAGAGGCATGATCCCGAATTCTTCATATATCATGCTCGTCACGTGCTGACCATTCCTTGTATATTGCAACACATAGAGGAAATCTAACGTATCACTCATTCTGATGTAGTATGTTTAACTATGGAGAGCATATTATATTTGAATTTCTGCTTACTATCACCTACTTTGTAGAGCTTAATAACATACATATTACATAATTTTTCAATTACCTTCTCCATATTAAATTTTTGCAATTGTGTTGCAAAACTGTGATGTCACTTTAAAAAAATAATTTTTTTTTAATAAAAGGATCGTGTACAAAAAACAAATTTTATTTAAAGAATTCCGTATAATTTATTTAATACTCGTACTAATGTGAAACTCGTGGAGTTTTGCACGTGCTACAGAAATTAGAAATACAGTTTTTTTACCTGTAGAATATTAATACATACCTATTTATATCTAAATACAAAATATTTTAGTTTAATTACTAGTGTTTTCGTATTTATTAGCATCAGAGTGTGATGAATCGCCTGTTAATGTTTATTGTCCCTCTAGTGCAGTCATAACTGGATGGTAAAGTGCTGTATCCGTTCATCCGGATTGATGCTAACATATTATTTGTTCTTGCGGTCATATCGTCAATGCTCTTTATTATTTAAAATGTGATACTAGGTGATTATTTACTTTTTTTGGAATGACTAATGCGTTGCCAACCTCGCCGTTTTTTCAACTTCACCGGGCTTTGATAGGTGATTAGCGTACCACTATCAAACATTTTACTTTACTATTCCGACGAATTAAGAGTAAATATGACTGCCTCAATGGTCGAGTGGCAGTGGTGAACAGACGAATTATATCGACAAAAAAAAATTTAAGATTTCCAATAATTTAAATCAACCAGGGAAGCCCCCTTGTCCAATGTCGCTAAGTATCCACGTATAAAAGCAGCTTTATTGCATTTGTCTTAAGATTGTCTTTTTCCGATGACAGTATCATTGAAATAATATTGTACTAAGTGTTCATGGTAGGGCCTCAGGTGCCATATAAAAGAACATTATATATTGAAGACAGTACAGTAAGTTACTATTTTCTTGTAGTTTACTTATTTAGCATAAATGAAGTAGACAATCTCATTTAAATACTGAAAGCACAGCATAAACCTAGGAGACTTACAGTAAGCCTTCGGCAATATCCGTTTCAAAAGTTCAAAACAACGTACAATAAGCAATTTAAGTCAGCGTACAAGGACTCGTTGTAGCCTAATTTACTGTAATCATTATGTACAATTCATGGGCCGTTTTCTTTGTTTCTCAATAAACAGTGGTCGTTTTCCGCTAAATTTCCCTTGTATTTTTTATTAATACATGGTTTACCTGTAAGCGAATAGAAAAAAGGGAAAGCTTTTATTTCTGAGTAAATTTTCCGTAAGCATCTCGACTTAAGAGGATAGTACAGCGCGTATATTATGTATATAAGTGACGATACAAGTAATAATATTTTGTATCACACACATTAAGAAAATAGAGTGTGAAGTTATAATAATTATACTATACAGAAAAGTAAAAGAACTAGACTTAAAGACTTAAACCATAACTAGACTTAAAGTCGTTTGAGCTTTTTATTAAAAATTGTTAATTTTTTTTCTTGGAAATATCTAATCGACCCTGAAAACTATCGTAATATATAATTACGACAGTTTTGAAAATATCGTAACTTAATGAATCGGTTAAACTGGAAATAAAATATTAGGTCAGAGTTTAGATACGTAATTTATTACGGATGTATCAACTTTTTTTAATTCACTACAAAGCGTTAATCTCACGTGTAACATACAAATCACAAATTTGTATCACGTGTAAAATACTAATCAGTGGTACATAACATTAATTTGTAATGAGACGGAAAGATGGAAAAGGATAAAAATTGATACATTGAAGCTTCGCTTTGACGCTAGAACATTAATTAACGTGAAAACGTAAACTAAAATATTTGAATTTAATGAATTTTATTTAAACGATTTTAGTAACTACTGTGTATAGTTTAATTTTGCCAATGTGTACGTATAGCGCAATTTAGCTAATTATAAAAATATGAAGTGCAATATTCGAAATGAAACTGCCACAAAAGTATATCCAAATAATAAAGTATTTTGATGAGCTGAAATAGGAATATAAATTAAAAAAAAAGTTAAGTACACGTCCGTATCCCCGAATAGTTAGGCAGAGGTAAAACCCGGGCACCCACGACTAGCTGAAGACACGAAGTTCCACAATGTGATAAGTGGCACGTCTACCGTCAACCGCGTAAACATCTAGTCCTTGCCAAAGTTATTTTTTATTAGAAAATTGAGAAAAAAATAACTCATTTTGTATTGTTTGCCCGATCCGTGCATCAAACTTCATGAAGTCAAGTTCAACATCGGACTTGAAATATGTAAATTTAAAAACTCATTTCGTATTATTACAAGTGCTGAACATTCAATATTGTTAAGAAAGAGCTCGTATCATCGAAGGGTTTCATGAAAAATTAAGGTTAAACTTAAGGTATACTCACATTGACCGGAGAGATAGTAGACACGCAAGCTTGAACATGTCCGAATACTCCCCATATGGATTTCCACCTAAATGGATTGACAATTTGTCTTGTCCTTTTCCCATGAACATTTTTTATAGTAGCCTTTGTTCTCTTCATTGTTTCGTAAGTGTTTATTTTAGCTGAGATATTGGAAATTAATAAATTCAAATTTTGAATTATTTGCCTAATTATTCTACGTCTTCCTCAGAAATAACTCTTTTATATACTACTCATATGACTAATTTTAAAAGTACAATTTGTAACTACTAGAATAGAAAAGTTCTCATAAACAAACTTAGGAACCTCAATTCATTACAAATCGTTGTTTAAAATGGCAAACCTTAATACCATTTTGGTAATATGACAGTGAACCATATTCTGAACCCCGCTGAAATAAAATTAGCCTAAGGGGTAATAAATTCAAATCACGGTTCACCGTAATTTCAGCCTCCTTTCTACCCAAAGATTTTCACTGTGGAATCCTTAATTTGTTTTTATTCTAACTACATTTGTAATTTCTCCTGATCCCTACTTCTCTGTGATAACAAGAAGAAACAGAGGAACTTTGAATTCTTAATCAATTTCGGCTTTCAGTTAGTATAATAAAGTTTTATTCTTAAGAATAAACTGTTTGATGAGGTTAAGAAGGTTGTGTTATAAAAGTATGAAGATTTGGTGGTTAAATTTTATATGTAAGAAATGTCAGTTTACTGTCAGACCATTTTGATTTAAATCCTACTAATATTATTAATGCAAAATTTGTATGTTTGTATGTTTGCTTTGTTTGTTTGTTACTCCTTCAAGCAAAAACTCTTGAAACCAATTTTTATCAAATTTGGCACACACATATAGGGTAACTTGCATTAACACATTGAATTGTTTTTATCCCAAAAATGTTTCTGTGGGACAATTAACCACGCGGGTAACGCTACAGGCAACAGCTAGTACTAATATATTTTTTTCACATTAAACAGTGGCTGTTGTTCGCATACTACGCAAATTTAAATATATTTGGCTTTTTATTGAATTAAATTATTGTATTAAGACACGTGAATATGTCTAATGTAAATAAGTACGGACTTACGTACCAAGACTGTTCCAGGTAACTTGAAAAGTATGTACTATGTTTGTTCTGGTTGTCTATTATACGCATATTTGAAATAGAACCAGTCGAACCAACATTTGAACGTCAATTATGGTTGGCCGTAAGACGTCACTAAATCTAACATAGCGAAACAACCAAGATGTTAAACTAGTTATTTTTTAACAAATGTTCCCATTCAGTCACACCTCTACCAGTCACACTGTTACTTATTGGGAATTATTCATTAAAAGTATCCAACCATTCCCAATGAGTAACACTCCCACTCGATGGGAGTGTTGTTCATTGGAAATGTTTGGATACTTACTTTTAATGAATATTACCCAACGAGTGGATATGTGACTGGATGAGGTGTGACTGGATGGGAATAGTCTTCAAATGAAAGGCTTTGCTGTGAACCTATTTAAAATATGTTACGATACTCTAAGTACAATATGGTGGAGTTCCTGTAATGAACTTCGTTTGTTTGGCTGGGTCGTGTAACTATTGCATTCTCATATGATATCTTCAGCACTTTGGGCTGATTTTTCATTATCATAATGGTGAAACGGGAGGTATTTATCGGAACTCCTAAAATCCAATTTTTGCTGATTTGATTCGAGTTAATAAGTGGTTTTCAAGGTCATGGATGGGAATAGCCCTTAGGATGAAGAAAATAACAATGAAAGATAGCATTATCAGTTTCAGGTTGGCAACTTAATTTTTACTAGCTACGGTATCTACAGGCATTGTGTATTTCTTACGTCAAGAAATTCATCTGGTTCGCTTTTCCATGTCTCACGAAAAACAAACATGAAATCTATGAAACTACTTCTTCCTGAGATAAATAGGAATCAGTACAATCAATGACTAAGCTTATTATTTTACCAAATGTCTCCTCTAAAAGTTTGCATGTAAAGAATTGGGGTAAAAAAACTATAGGTAACCACATTACGGCGGTTTGACAGGCGAATCACAATTTACGGTCGCTCACTGGCCGCGATAAAAAACCTTTGTCATAAGCCAACCCAGTGACACTCTCGTTTTACGACCAAATAAATTTCAAACACTATTATGATTCAAATCGTCCACTCTCAAAATCCACTGTATTTACCGATTCACAAAAATATTTATCAAAAACATGACATTTATAAGGACATGTGGATAAATATTTGATGTTTGTCCAAAAGCTTCTGATTTTATGAATTGTCACGTTTATTTTATGTTTTATATTATATAACTGTAGACCCGAGAGTACGTTCGCATATTAAAGCCATCTGCCTTCTTGCCAGGCAGCTCATAAAAAGACAAGCTTAACGTCACTAATACCGTGACATCCTAATAAGTGGTAGAGCTTCGCAGCGACTCGCCTGGATTGGTACCACTGCCATACATGTACCCACCGCCATAACAACAGTACTTGCCGTTGACAGGTTCCGGTTCGAAGGGTAAGAAACCCAGTAAATTTACTTTTGCTCGAAGCCTAACATTCCGGCCTATGGTTGGCAACACACCATTACCATCTTTGGTGTCTCTAGGCGGCTTGAATTTTTTACTATCAAGAAATCCATCTGCTTGTTTGCCAGCCAATATCATGAAAAAAGAGACGAGTTCGATTTCTTGTACATTAAGAGGCTTTTACTACATCTTTATATCTGAAAAATAGTTTATATTTCACAAAATGTTTAAATTTTAGTTTAATTTACGTTTATTTTCAAATCCAGATATTGATTTATTTCACCCGACTGAAAAAAGAGGAGGATATAAATTCGACTACATTTTCTTATACATTTGTGATCTATTCTTAGATGTAACCATATATTATATTTTATCAAGTAGTTTTTTGAGTTATACTTATTATTGCACAAATGTTTATGTACCTTAAAACAATAATCGACAATCAATGGTGGTGTTAGTGGTCGGAATAATGGTGAAATGTTGATAAAATTTATGTGGAATCATGTTGCAATTATTATTTTTTTAAGAAGAATTGTCAAATCGTAACATGGTAATGAAATAAATTAAATTAATTTTTAGCAATTTTTATGCGGTATAGTTATTTTATCTGAAAAAACAACATTAACGAAACTGTTTAAGATGAAATCTAAACATGCATCAAGATCAGGCAGCCAAGCTCCGATATACTGAACATCAAATCTGAAGTAACTGCCAAAGAGGATCTCGTGTATCGAGGCATTGCAATATTAAACATCCATAGCAGGTTAAGTGGTGCCTAAGTGTCTGTGAGAGACCAGGGCCCTTACGGAATACAGGTGAGAGGCTGGATCAAAGCGTTCCATTGACCCGCTTAAGGAAAGTTGGCATTTACATCTCCTACTAATGGCCTGTATAATTTGATGTTATCGACAAAGAATTTCGTGGATGAATGATATTAAGTGGTCACTTGAATGTTCGTTTAAGTTTTTATGTGGAACAGTTTCGACATCCTTTGGCGTAGAGATGTGATGACCCCATCGTGTTAGTTCATAAGTCACCAGCAGAGTTTTTACTACTAATTTTTGATTTTGAAGATTTTGTACTACTTTCTTACACATTTTTCGTGCCGTAGAATCAGTGCTTACCACTATCGTGTTGCAGTCTGAAACTTGACAGTTTTACTAAGTTCCCTGTGTTAGTCCGGTTCCTGGAGTAGAATAGAGCATCTGCTTCTCTGATAGGCAGCTCGTAAGAGGCGGGCGTATGTTAATATATAGATCATTACCAACAAAACCACTGGTAGAAGTGTGTTGTGCATAAACTTTTCCACCGCTTTACCTGTTCCTGTCCCCATAATGATGACACTGTTATGTGTCTTCTGCATCTGCTTCTCTGATAGGCAGCTCGTAAGGGGCGGGCATATGTTAATATATAGATCATTACCAACAAAACTACTGGTAGAAGTGTGTTGTGCATAAACTTTTCCATCGTTTTACCTGTTCCTATCCCCATAATGATGACACTGTTATGTTACGCTTCTTAGGGTAGACGGTAGATTTGCAAAATAGGCCTAACATCCCGCGACGATAACATCTATATCCAGCGACGCAACTGTAACGTCCATGGTGTGTATAGGCTACGGATATCTCTTACAATCCGAAGACCTGTCACATAAAAACAAAATCAATGTGTACCCACCACAATGGTAACCACTATCCATTTTGTAACCTGTCGGCTCGTTTGACACAAACATTTGGAGAATATAAAAAAATCATTGAATCGAAATATCTGGAGATCGAAGTCTTAGGTAATTTTGAACACAAAAAAGATTCCTCTGAGTGGATGAAGTTATAAATCAGTCACTGTCACAAACTGGTACATATAAAATGATATTAGTCATTTTCGTAATTTGGTCTAGTTTTATTTGAGATATTCGTAGTTAGGGAACAAAGGAATTACATTTAGACCAAACGAGGTTAACTTGTGGTGAAGCACTGAGGACAACCGTGTAAATATACGACACAAGTTATTCGACCTTTTCTATAAAGCTTATTAAGTATTAGCAGTTTCACATAGCTTCGCTTGCGTAACTTGGCTTTTACTGCACCGATTTTGATGAAATAAAGCCTATGTCACTCAAGGATAGTGTAGCATTCTAAGGGTGAAAGAATTTTTAATAACGGTCCAGTATTTTCGGAGCCTGTTCATTTCAAACAAACAAACAAAAAATCCAACATTTCCTCTTTATAATATTAGTATAGATTGTATAGAATAGTTGCCTTTGTGGTCTAGCGGTTAACGTTGCATTTGACTTCATGAGGTCCCGTGTTAGAACGAAACGAAAAACAAACTTGGTTTATCCAATTCCCTGATAAAATACGATATATGATAAATATGTTCCCAGATGGCCATAGGCTTACCATCCATCACATTGTCGGACTTAGTATCTTCGACTAGTCATGGGTGCCTTTGTTGTGTCTCCGCCAATACGGGAGCGAAGATACCGAAGATAGAATACGAAAATGTATGATTTTTTGTATGTAAATATATTCTCTGTAATTTACTCTTGTTTGATGTCTCAGCCTCCTAGAAAGAAAACACGCTAACTGTTTTCCGGTCAAGCAGTCTGTATTACAAGCGTCGGTTCTTTTACCAAGAACATCGTGATCACAACTAGACTTTTTCGGTTTGGTAGTACCGCTTTATCTACATCTGCTTATTATAAACATTGTGAATGTCCGTGCTCACAAGTGTCGTAATTCGGCCCAGAAAATAAATAACTAAGTAAATATATGCAAGAGGCTTAACACCCTTAGGTTGGCAACTCACTATTACTATTAGATGGTTACAGACTTTTTACTATATAGAAATCAGTACCCTTGTATTCAATTTCATAAAAAATAAAATAGCTATCACCACTATGTAAAACATTCACTAAAGTTGTAACATATCAAGATTTTATGGATTATTTTAGTGCGATAGAGTTTCTTATCATTTTGTAATCAGCGTTTCAGTTGTATGTTGTCCATTTTATCGCTACGATATCGATAATATAGTGTTATTTATATGTTTTCTATGTTTATTCCTAAAGGTTTTTGAGTCTGTTCTTACCAAGTGGGCGTTGGATTTCAAGATAGCTCTTAAATTTAGGTAGACACTGATATGCTTTTCTACCATAAATATTATAAGAATGTCTATGATAATACAAACACATACATACATATATTTCTTCACGCCAAATCTTTACGGAGTAGTCGGAGAGTGTCTAGTGCCAAATCGTACGATCCTGGCAGACCTATCTGGTTTCCTCCACATTCATTAACCTTTTTCTACAAACAAGCCGATTCGGAGACTCTTGACACCACCCACGGATAATATCCAAGTCATTTTAGTATGGAATGTCTACCTTTGTCTCCCCGGTTACCTCGCACCCATCCACAATCACCTTGTATATCTTCTTTGTCAATCTCGAAAGATTTTTCCCACATGACCGAACTAGCTGAGTACGCCCATTTTTATTTTAAAACCAACATTTTCTTTCAATCCCTCTCTTTCTGGGATCTCACTGTTACGAATGCTATATTACTACTGGAGTTTACTCTGAACAAAGACTTGAAGTCATCTTCAAATTTTGTTGACTCTTTTTTGACATTACAAAACTCTCTAAAAGATATCCAGATAAATTAGATAGAGTCAGCAATATTAAGAATTGGCTTCAGGTCTTTGTTCAGAGTGTAACCTCAAATAGTAATATGGTTGTTCAAAATTTTGTAAAAATGTTAAAGTGGATCTAAAAGTTTTCCTTCAATAATTTTAGTAAACACCGACAAATTGACAGGGATTCTGAAAATTAATTTGATTCTAGCACTATTCATATAACATGTCCCAAATATTTTTGGGAACAGCTTTAATATCAACAATAGAGATATTTCAGAAACAATGTCTCTATTAATACATTAATTATTTTCCCATTTTATAACATATTTCGTAAAAAGGATTGAAATTCATGAAAATCTAGAAAAATCCATTTGATTAAATGAAATATTTATGACTCATGTTTCATATTAATTTTACGGTACATAGGATCTTTTGAAAGATATCGTTTAATATCAATCCTCAAACTATTTCAGAATACGATTACACTAGATCCCATTATTCTATGTCGTGTCCAGACCTTAGTAATCTAAAAAACCTAAATATTTTCTAGCGAATGCCTCATAATGGGGCGTGAAATTTGGATTGTTGAAGCACAATGCTTAAAGGCAGGTAGGTTAGTAGTAAATCCATACTAATACATTATAACTGTGAAAGTCAGTCTATCAGTCGGTATGTGTCTGTTGCTCTTTCACGGCTAAACCACTGAATCGATTTTGATGAAAATTATATTGCACATAACTTAAAATTTGGGGTTCAGACATAAGCTATTTTTTTAAAAAAAGCAGCCCCAAAGGATATTAGGGGGGGGAAATTTCTATGCTGACGGACGCACGACTAAACAAATAATGAGTATGTTATAATATAGATTTCATATTAGATATAACTGTTGAAAGAACTTATTAGATGAGGAGATATCTTATAGTTAAGTATCAAAAGTTTTACATTTAATTTTATGCTACACCGCATATACTCGTATAACGAAATGACACTGATTGTTTTTGCAGTCTACAAATGCCTGAAAAGGATTTTTTGCCATGCTAAGGAGATACTTGCCAGGTGGCAATGGATTGTATATTCGCTTTGTCAATCTATCATCCGTCATTCTTTCCAATATTTTTGTTTAACATTGTTATAAATAAATTTACGCTTTATAAATTGACGAAATTAAGTTATTTACTATTAATATTTGATACCTATAAATCACTATAAACCAGACTTTGGTCCTAATTCCTACCCTTGCTGGCTGACAGCACGAGCTGAGATCCTTTAAGCCTTAGTAAAATATAATTTCGTAAATGAAATTGTCTGGTTGTTGAAAGATCCAGGTCAATAAAATGTAACAGACCTTTTTACTATATCATCAGAATCAAGAGTGGAGGACTTTTAACATTAATACTGTCATAAAATGAAACAAGTTCATTCAGATTAAATTGAAAATTGAATAAATCTTATATTTTGTTTAGAATATAAATGATATGATATTTTACTGCTTTCAGATAAGTAGTTTATGGATTTTGAGACATGCATTATACATTTTGCACACTTTGGGGTGGATTCATTTTGTGTAACTTGTCCAGTGAAAGGTTAACCGGAAGCATTTTTCAGAGCGCGTTGTGGCTGGTTTCTTCCTGTTCTAACTGACTACGTCATAAGTTAGTTACTAGGTTATTAACTAATTACTTGGTTATAGGCGGTGAGGTCATTATACCCAATAAGACTTCAGTTTTTGAATGATTTAATCCCAAAAAAAATAGGTAATCCCACAAGACATTTTGGAATTCTTATCAAATGGTTTCGTAATCAATGATAATTACTTCAAGAAGTGAAATCTGTATCACACATTTTAAACAAAATCCTGGTCTTCCGATTGAGAGATAGAGCAACTTTTTACAAACCAATGATTTCGAAATCACTCGGTGATAAAAAATAGTACCCCAGTGTTAATCTTCGAAGTGAATTTCTCTCTCAATGCCTACTATTCAGGAGTAATTACGCAATATATGTTTTTTCCTACAATTATCTCATTTTATCGTTGGGCAGGTGGAGCCGCAGATTCCGCGGTGACATGCCTTTGTGCGATAACATTTTTGCTTCGGTGTTTCGAAGCTTTATGATAGAAGTGTAAAAACTACAATGGTTTCACGTAAATATAATCTTTTAAGCTAAGTATTTACATTTGATCACCTCATTGGACAAGGAGTTAGGCGATTAACATACGGCTCCTCGTACCGCCGCGGTAGGCGGTAAGCGGATCTTAATTTGCATTGGCCTCTTATAAATCCGTAGATGCCTAACACACGAAGTCCGCTCGACAGCTCGGTCGAGCGGTGCTCTTGCCGCAACCGCACCTCCGCGAGAGGCGGTGCATAGCACACGGGCCGCAGAATAACAAGGCGGATCATCGTAAGTGCAGGTATTTTAATATATAATACAATTAATGTCTCATTTAGAGTTATGCTTTGTAGAAATGAATGAACACAAAATCTTTTGACGTTTTTCTTTATTCTCCAAGCCGAAGCCAAGCCAGATTGTTGCTACCACTTCGGTGTCAATTTTCGCCAGTGACCTTGATTAAACTGGTCACAACTCCGTTAACTCCATCCATTGATTAATCAATCCACGCGGTATGGCAGTTTACGCCTGTCCGCGTGGAGCAGCGCTACGAAATCCGCTTTTTCGCCTCCGCCCGAAGTGGCGGTGAGCAGTACCGTGTATTACTAACGTTTTTTAATAGTGAAGACAAACAAGCAGAAGGGTTTTGTTATTATATTTTTCAAATGATGAGCTGGCAGCGAACATCGATGTTAAGACGACATACAGATATCTGAAGATAAATTTATTAAATATAAAAATTGAAACGTAGATAGTTAATATCGGCTTATAATTAACTGAGTTGTGATGTATATCAGATTAATGAATTAAAACGGCTTAAATTTGTAAAATTACTAGTAAATAAAACAAAATTAGTTAATGGTAGTTTTATTATCAGAAGGAAAAAAAAAATTAAAAGATAATATAAAAGTATTCCGAATTCTGTAAAATTGCTAGCATTTTTTGAAACTTGTAAAAAGTTGTAAGAAACAAGAGCGGCACACTCAAAGCTGAAGCATCGACATCGTGAAAATTAAACAATCCAAAAAACCAGCAGACAAACCGACGGGCAGATAATTGGCGCAATCGCTTCAATAAATTGATTGGATGGTCGTATTGTTAGAGGGAAATTTATTGTTTATACTTTGAGAGAAATGAGGTTTGATTGGACTATTGCCTTAAGGTTTTTGCTTCGGTGAATAAGGACCAGGTAATTTATAGGCGTACGAGAGTTGTCTTCTATTCTATTCTATACTTAAAAATAAAACAATTTAAATAGTTTAAAAGGTAAATGCCACATTATATCGGTTATATATCGGTTGTGTACGCATTGCCAAGTTTTTTTAACAATTACCGAACAAATTACTGAATAGAAAACATATGTGTGGTTATATCTGTGTCAAATTGTTTATAATTCAAAACTCAAATTGTGATAAATACAAAACATTAACATATTAAAACATATTATGTACATCATTAAATAAATGCTTTTTTTAAATAATCAAATATTTGCTCATCACAAAGTTGTAGAACATGTTGGAATATTTTTTCATTTTCATTTTTCGAATTAGTTACATTAAAATCGCGTTAACGGTTTAACGATGAAAGCGTATTTAAGGCTTGAAAACTAAGCGTTTTTGACTTTTAATTAATTGATACAGCTAATTTTTTTTAAATGCAGAAAAAAAATTCATTATGAGACCAATTTTTTTTTCTGCATTATTTCAACAAAATTGAAAAGCATTAATGAATTGCTTCCGATGCATGATATAAATTGTATATTAAAAGTTGGTTCGTTAGCAATAACATTATTATTATATTTAGATTTAAGTAATATAAGTTTTTGCATTTCACGTAGCTCCTTTCAGCTCCTTCCGTTTGACTGCATTCAACGTAGAGCAATTCGAATTGTCAATGACCGGGCAATTACCAATCGGCTTGATCCCTTGGCGCTACGCAGAGATGTTGGGTCCCTCAATGTTTTCTACCGCATCTATCATGGGGAATGTTCTGACGAGTTGTTTGGTTTAATTCCAGCCGCTGATTTCCACCTTTAAAGAGACAGAGCTTAAAGTATCATGCCCATCATCTTGATGCGTGGCGATCTACAACTGTGCGATTACGAAGACATTTTTACCTCACACAACACCTTTGTGGAATCAGTTACCGAATGCGGTATTCCCAAACAATTATGACTTAGGGACCTTCAAGCAAAGAGCGTACTCATTCCTTAATGGTCGGCAACGCATTTGTGATACTTCTGGTGTTGCGGATGCCCGTGGGCGGTGGTAATCACTTTCCATCAGGTGACTCACTTGCTCGTTTGCCTCCTCTTATAAATAAAAAAAAGCTTTTTTATGCTGACTTGTGGTCACCCATTGGTCCATATTCGACCATAATAAATTTTAAATTCTTGTTGATAAGAACGCCGTCTTCATTTCTCAAGACCAACTATTTTGTTTCCAAACTTTTTAGTGCGCCATCTGTGATATTTTATCGTCATCATCAATATAGTATTTGTTTGTGTGTGTCAAATGTATAGTAGTGTGGGTAATGTTTTATTTATTGATGTAATGTACTTTATAACCATTATTATTAAAAAATATTAGCGTTCTGCACTTCTACACACAAACTATAAATGTGCCAAATTTTATACTTCTACGTCCGCGCAATTTTCGTAAAAAATGTGTCCATAGATTTGGCATCACGTATCATATAGATAAGTAAAGTGACAATGGAAAACGTCTCTAAAAGTCTCAAGTTTTAAGTTCAACCAAAATTTATTTTTAAACGCGGTCATACATTCAGCGGTGCGGTTTATTTATTATTAAATTTTCATTAATATAAACTATTTCCATATTTTACGATTAGAATAATTTTTGATTAATGATAAACGTAGATTTTATCAATTAGATTAGCCCCCTTACTAATTAAACTTATGAGCCTGTATTTGTATATCTGGTGTGTAACTTCGTTTTTGCTAACAAAAAATGAAGTTACACACCAGATCAACGGGCGCGTAATTTTTGTTAGTAAGGGGGAAAGTTTATAAAATTGTGTAACCATTTAAAATTTGAAGATTCGCCAGTTAAAAAAGGTGCTCTAGCAATAAAATATGTTTTATTTTTTATTTTTGGCCAAACAAAATGTTCACCGTGTTGGTCCCTGCTCCTTTGCAGAATAGACCATCTGCCTTCCTACCAGGCAGCTCGCAAAAGGCGAGTATATGCTTGCCGTTACTAACACCGTGACATTTGACTAGGTGGTAGAGTTTTCCGGACAGCGACTCACCCGGATTAGTACCACCGCCTTACCTAATCCTGCCGCCATAATGTCATTGGGTGTTCTGGTTTGGAGGGTAAGGTAGCCGGTAAACTTACTTTTGCTCGAGGCCTAATATCCCGGCCACAGGTTGGCAACGCATCATTACCACCTTTGGTGTCTCTAGGCGGCGTTAATTTCTTGCCATCAGGAAATGCGTCTGCTTGTTTGCCTTCCTATAATAATATTAAAAAAAACTGAATAGAAATACTATACAAGCCCTTGTATATTCTATTTTATTATTCTATGTTATTGTACAGTATACTAAAAGGTTTTAATTTTATAATGTTATAGTTTTTGTATTATACATACAGTTTCATAATTTAGTACCTCGAGTTAGTTATTAAAAGCTTTTATTTTACTTGCATTGTAAATGTGTTAGTTCGGGTGGAATCTTTGACCTCAATTTTGAAGCAGATGTCTTTAACCGATTGAGCTGAAATTTTGTATACACGTTTAGTTTGGATGACAATGCATGATAAAATATGTGACGTCATTCTAAATCCAATATGGCAAACCATTCAAGACGGAGGAATAGTTATTTTTAATGTTCTTTTACAATATAGGTATCAAATGAAAGGGCGTTGAGAGCGCCGCGAAAAATAATAACGTCATTCTCAGTTCAATATGGTGGACTACTTAAGATGCTGGAATGGTTATTGTATGCACTTCCGCAATATGGGTATCAATTAAAAGAGATTTTTGAGACCAACACGAAAAATAATGTGACGTCATTCTCAATCCAATATGGTGGACTACTTAAGATGGCGGAATAGTTATTTTTAATGCACTTCTACAATATGGTTATTAATTAAGAGAGCTCATTGAGACCAACTCGAAGAATAATGTGACGTCATTCTCAGTCCAATATGGTGGACCACTAAAAATTGCGGATTAGTTACGAGTGTTTTATGTACTTCTGCAATATGGGTATCGTTTAAAAGAGCTTTTTTAAACCAACACGTAAAATAATGTGACGTCATTCTAAAAACAATATAACGGAACTAAAGCCTATGGCGAATCTAAAAAGATTTGAAACTATTGGAAAAATCACCAATGTTGCCGTATCATGATGATCCAAATGAATTATATAATTCATTGTTTACATTAATTCAAACTGTTCATCATCAGACATTCACACCTAAGAAAATGTCAATCAATACTAATCGAAGAGCTTTTAGTGAATAGGCAACATTGGGAATTTATAAAAGTAGAAAAAGATTATTTGAGTTGTATAATGAAAGAATATATAACCACACCATTGTATTTACAGAATATGTAAAAAAATATTCAAACATTTTCAAAAAGGCTTGTACCACTGCTAAATCCTTGTATTTGAAAAATACTATTAAAGAATCTTCAAATAAGATAAAAACTGCATGGAACATTATCAACTGTGAAAGCGGGAAAACCAGAATGTTTCATAACTACAGTTTGAAGATTGACAATGTGGACATAAAAGGTGAATAGGACGTTGCAATGCAGTTTTAACATTTTTCACCAATATTGCATCAGAAACTACTAGAGTTCTTAACTCTTCACCAATCATTGCAGAATCATTATTGAAGCAACACGTAACAATAATTTTGAATTTTCCTCTGTTGATAAAAATGTCATAATAAAAGTCTTTAATTCATTAAACATGAAGAATACTTTAGATTTATGGGGTCATTCTCTAAAAATGGTTGCTTCAGTAATAAATGTTGATGCTCCTTACCTAGCTGTAATATTCAATTGTTGTGTTCAAACGGCGTTTTTCCTGACCTTATGAAAATTAGTAAGGTTATACCTCTATTTGAATCTGGTAGTTCGTCTGATCCCACCAACTATCAACCTATCTCCGTTCTGCCTACTTTTAGTAAAATATTTGAAAAAATTATACTTAATCAAATGTTATTACATTTTAACCTATTGGGTTTATTTCATAATAAACAATTTGGTTTTACAAGGGGTAGATCAACAGTTGATGCTGGTGTTGAATTGTTAAAGAAAATTTATGAAGCCTTGAAGGACTCTCAGGATGCACTCGGTGTATTCTGTGATTTGTCCAAGGCATTTGATTGCGTTAACCATGATACTCAGATCAGGAGACTTCGCCGGGGATTAGAGACTTATTTGAGCGGGAGAATTCAGAAAGTCGAGATTAATGGTGTAAAATCGACAGGTGCTGCTGTTACCATGGGTGTCCCCCAGGGCTCTATTCTGGGACCATTTTTGTTTCTCATATACATAAATGACTTGCCTTACTACGTAAAGGATAATCATGGAATAGTGTTGTTTGCGGATGACACTTCACTATTATTTAAAGTGAAAAGACAACTGGGTAAGTATGATGAAACGAACGATGCTATTTCAAAAGTTGTACATACACTGGTTCAATGTAAACAATCTCTTTCTAAATAAAAAAAAAACAAAGTGCATCAAATTTTCAATGCCTAATGTTAGGCAAGTAGATACCAATGTACAACTCAATGGGAACAAACTGGACCTAGTAGATTTCACCACATTTTTAGGAATCACTGTAGATAAAAATTTACAGTAGGGCCCGCACATTGCAAAACTTGCCATCAAATTGAGCTCAGCAGCTTACGCTATTAAGAAAATAAGGCAGTTAACAGATGTCGACACTGCTAGAATTGTGTATTTTAGTTATTTCTACAGCATCATGTCTTATGACATTCTTCTCTGGGGAAGCTCGGCCGAGGTAAACACAATATTTGTCTTGCAAAATAGGGCTATACGGGCAATTTATAACTTAGGCCCAAGAGTTTCCCTCAGGGAAAAGTTTATGGAAATAAAAATTCTATCGGTGACTTCTCTATATATATTTTTTGAAAACTTGATATATGTCTATAAAAATATAAATTTGTTTAAGAAAAATTGTGATGTATATGCTGTAAACACAAGGAATAAAAACAATCTTGTTGTGCATAAGTCTCGTCTCCACAGAATCAGTTATTCTTTCATGGGCCAATGTATACGATTTTACAATAATCTTCCCGAGCATATTAAAGACTTACCATTTAATAAATTTAAAAAAATGTATTAAGATAAAGTTGTATGGTAATGGTTATTATAAGATTTCAGAATATTTAGAAGACAGAAATGCTTGGGATTAATTGCTCCTCATGCCAATCTCTGCAAATTATTTGTAAATGTAATAAACTTTCGTAAATTAGATTTAAAAGAAAAAAAAGGTCGCCTGATCTTCTCAGTGAGTGGCCGCGTTCCGATCCGGTGTTATTTTTTAGAATTATATAGACGCGTTACAAGAATCTTTGTATAAATCTACGTAATAAAATTTATTTTGAATTTGAATTTGAATTTGACCATCTGACATGGGGAATAGTTATTTTTAATGCATTTCTAGAGTTCAACCAACTTTTATGTCAGAAAGTTTACTCCTGTGGCTTATTTCCTAACTATTGAAGAGTTTCCTTGTTGAAAAACAGATCCTGTTGCCTCTGTGGTCTAGCGGTCCGGGTGTTGGACTTGACTACATGAGGTCCCGGGTTCGAATCCCGGGTCGGCCAACAAAAAGATTTTTCCAAGAAGGATTTTTCCAATTTTCTAATAAAAAAAAAATGTTGGTCGGGATTGGAAATGTGCCCGGTTGGTGATAGGCTTGCCACCTATCACATTGTGGGACTTAGCGTCTTCGGTTAGTCGTGGGTGCCTTGGTTACACACCTCTGCCTACCTCTTCGGGGATATGGGCGTGAAGATACTCTTACTTTTACTTATTTCTAGAATATGGGCATCAAATGAAAGGGCTTTGCCGAAAATAGCAAGAAAATAATGTGACATCACTTTAAAGCCAATATGGTGCACAATTGAAGTGTGTTGCTGTGTGAGTTTTTGTGTTTTCCTATAATCAGAATCAGAATCAGAAAAATCTTTATTTACTTGAATCATACAAGTGGTATTTGTGCGCGTCGACATTATTTTTAAATTACCACCGGATCGGAATCGCGGCCACACACTGAGAAGATCCGGCGAAAGAAACTCAGCGGGCTTGTCTTTTTTCAATAATAATAATTACAATACTCGTATAAACTAAATTAAAAATATAAATTACAATCTTACTTTAACTTAAATAAAAGGTACAACAAATCACATTACAAATTTTAGTGGGAGATTGAAAACTCTATCCCCAAGGATGTTCATCTTCCAAATACTCTGAGACCGTATAGTAGCCTTTTTGACATAGTTTTGCTTTTATACATTTTTTAAACTTATTTAAAGGTAGATCTCTAATATCAATGGGCAAGTTATTGTAGAAACATACACATTGACCCAAAAAGGATTTACTAATTTTATGGAGACGAGTTTTGTATACGGCTAGATTATTTTTATTCCTCGTATTAATGTCGTGAACATCACATTTTTTTGTAAACATACATAGATTTTTTCAACATACACTAAATTCTCATAAATGTATTGAGAACTGAAGATTAAAATATTTATTTCTTTGAATTTTTCTCGGAGAGAATCCCTTACTTTAAGATTATAAATAGCTCTAATAGCTCTTTTCTGTAATACAAATATGGTATTTATACGTGCAGAATTTCCCCAAAGAAGTATCCCATAAGACATTAAACTATGAAAATAGCTAAAATATACTATTCGGGCCGTTTCAACATCTGTTAATGTTCTTATTTTTTTTTTTACTGCAAATGCTGCTGAACTAAGCCTATTTGCCAGTTTCTCAATATGAGGGCCCCATTGTAATTTATTATCAATTGTGATGCCTAAAAAGACAGTGGATTCAACCAGATCCAGTTTAGGTTCATTTAGTTGTACATTGGAATCTACTAGCCTAACATTGGGCATTGAAAATCTAATCTATTCGTCTTATTACCATTTAAAAGAAGATTGTTAACTGTGAACCAATGTACAACTTTAGATATAGCATTGTTCACTTCGTCATACATACCTAATTGCCTTTTCACTTTAAATATCAGAGAAGTGTCATCCGCAAACAAAACAATATCGTGGGTATCCCTTAAGTAATAAGGTAAGTCATTTATATATACAAGAAACAGAAATAGACCAAGAATAGAGCCCTGTGGTATGCCAATCGTAACCGCAGAACCCGAAGAAGTTTTACCATTTATTTTGACCCTCTGAACTCTATTATTTAAGTATGAGATCATGACATCAAGAGCTTTTTTCTTAATTCCGTAATAGCGTAATTTCCTGATCAAAGTATCATGATGAACACAGTCGAAAGCCTTAGAGAGATCACAGAATACACCTAATGCATCATGCGAGTTCTCCCAGGCTTCAAATACGTTTTTTAATAATTCCACCCCTGCATCAACTGTTTATTATGTAACAATTTGTTAACACTGAAGTGATTTAACATCTGATTAAGTATTAATTTTTCAAATATTTTACTAAGTGTAGGCAAAACTGAAATAGGTCGAAAATTTGTTGGGTCAGAAGTGTCACCCGATAATGAAAGGGATTGCTGAGAAAATTTTTAGCCAGTAACATCGATTGGTTAACTTTGATTTGTGTGATTGGGAGGGATGTTCGTCATCAGCATTGATCTGCAACCTTTCTAGGAGAAAGACAACGCTAAAATCAAATCTGGAACTATATTTCGTCAGGCGCAAGTAAGCTATATGCTGAAATAAGTGGTGCATTCTTGCATGAAGGGCTGAGTGACATCGGATTTTAACATGATCTCATAAACGTACTACTTCAAGGCACCTGGGCGAACCCTGGTGTATATTAGCTTTTACCCTTCAAATTTTTCCTTTGTGATGTTCCGGGCTCCCTTGCAGAATAGACCATCTGCCTTCCTGTTCAGCTCGCAAAGGCGAGCACAGGCTTACCGTTACTAACACCTTGCCATCAGACTAGGTGGTAGAGTTTCGCAGCAACTCGCCCGATTTGATACTATCTTGGTATTCTTACCGCCATAATGTCAGCGCTTGCCTAGTTCCGGTTCGGTGTTTAAGGTAGCCGGTTAACTTATTTATGCTCGAGGCCTTACATCCCGTCCTAAGGTTGGCAACGCACTGTTACCACCTTTGGTCTCTCTAGGTGGCGTGAATTTCTTACCTAATGGTAATCCGCCTGCTTCTTTGCTTTTCAATGTGTAAGATGATAAGAAGGTCTCTGTGTTGAAGAACGGGATTGTTCGAAATTAACCGGCAAACGACCTTGCAACAATTATGCCTGGAATGAGATGAACAGACTACGAAATGTCAGCCAATAAACCAGCGATGATCAATATTTAATTAAAGTGAAATTGTATTAATTTAAACTTAGCAGATTTTACAGAAATCAATAAGTAGGTATCAAATTTAATTACACAGGAAAATCGATCGACAAGCTTTCATGGTCATATATGTTGTGTGTAATGCGGTTGTAAGTTCATAGTTATTATAGTTCATAGTTCATAGTTTTAAAGAAAAAATGTTATTTTCTTCTTTTTAGAGCATTTTAATAAAAGCTTGTTCTAAAAAAGTTTTTTCAATTTTAATTATTTTTTTATATTTTTAATCAGAATTTTGTTACTGTTTAAATAAGTTATGTAACTAAAAAAGTGACCTATGGCTATGAATTTAAGAAACTATATATCATAATCTTACGTCATGTGACCAGGAGGCGTATTTTTGTGTCAACAGACGTGTATTTCATTCTGATTGATGCGCGCTCTTAAACTGTATTTTCAAGTAATAAAATCTAAGCATTTTATTTAATTTTGACAATCTCGTTTTCACATTCGGCAACGAAATCAATTTAAATGGGATTCGCATCCTTTTATCAACAAAATATCATTATATTAACTAAGTTACTTGTTGTAATAAATTTAGGCATTAATCTTAGCTATTATTCAAATTTATTTAAATTCTAGAATAAAACAATAAAATTAATTAATTCGGCGACTGTACTGTTCTCGTTTTATCTGAAATGGTGAAATCAACGATAAATGCAAATATTATCGTGTCAATAGTCTAGAAGACAATTTAACAAGACAGATATAGCTTTTAAATTAGAGTTACTCCATTCATTATACCGTAAGAGGTCGGCAAATACGATTGAACGTTTTAGTTATTCACATAAAAGATAATGGTAACGATTCTGTTGCGCATGTAAAAAACTGATTTCAAGTTATCTATATCTTCTCGTGTAGTGCTGTCAAATCAGTTGACATTCTGCTTTTTTACTTTACTATTTTAATATTAAGAAAGATTAAATCATAAAACCAAAGATGAGGACCCGTTTCTTGCGCTAGTGTGAAGTGTGTTGCTAAATAGACATTTAGTATGTATTTAGCAACTGAGTATTGTTACTTTAAATAAGACGATAAAAAGTCATGCCCGTTAATATAAAAAAAAAATTACTAGTTTTACAAAAGTAGAAATATTTTCTTTGTTTAAAAAAAAACTGTTTGGACTGGTCACAACGTCGCAAGCAGTGAATACAAAAACCGAGAAGTATGCAGCAAGGATATGTATAGAGAATTTTCCATTCACTACTTCACCGGATCAAATTAAGAAGAAGTAGTGAATGAAGAAAGGAAAAACGGTATAAAATAATGGAATGAAATTAAATGAAAATAATTTATTTGTTGAATATATGTGTTAATAAGATGTTATAAAAAATAAGTAGGTATACTAACATATTCTACCAAACTTTGAAAGTGCGAATATTTTAATATTTGTATATTTTTTTAATTTAATTTTATAATATGTTTTAACATTTTATTAAACCATTTATATTCACTACGAGTTTCATTATTTATTACTACTAATTTCAAACATGTAATTAATTTAACACTATCTACCGTAAACTACCATCGTTCCCAAACCTAGCCGGAGATGAAGAAACGAATAAACAAACGTGATCTTTTACACCATAATATATTTTCTCTAACAGTAAGTCTTAGCCGTATTGTAAAAATCTTCTTTGTACTCGTATTTACAATTATGTCATATACTTGACCACACACAACCACACAAACACAAATACTCTGAATTTTACTTCACAATACACTTTTTTTTGATTGAGACAATCAAATAAGAAATATTTGTTTGTAACATTTGTTTAAGTACTTATTTCTAGTATTACTTCTACTTTGTTCTAGTTACTTTTGGCTTTCCAAGATCATGTGTTTTAAATACGTATTCGGTCTATAGTGCGTTAGTTAAGAAACAACAGAATCGGTGCCCATATAATACTAGCTGATCTAGAAAACAGATTTATTCAAATAAACTCCCACGTATACTTGTATTTGTAGTTGAATTGCTTCTGATATTGCCTAAACCAGCAACGATAGAGCTTAACATCCCTCTAAAGTACTATAAAAGGTTAGAGAAATGTAAGGCGGCTTAAGAATATCAAAGGTCAAACATACTTGGTCATGTCAGAGCCCACGCTAGCCGCGTTATTGGTTAAGATTGCCCCTAAATGTTACCAATGAAGCGTCTGCTGTATTTATGGACATTTCAAAAGTAAGCCGTGTAACTGTTACATGCAGTGGTAATAAAATGCTTGAAATATTGATTTTGGGAGTTTAATATAAAATTGTCAACAGCTATAAACATGTCGAACTCTTAGGTTATTAACCTAGGATCCAATGATTCCATTGCATGGCCAGACCTTTTAAGAAAAACTTATGTTTCTATAAGGCCAAATAGGCGCTAAAAAGGCCACTTGCGCTTTCATACATTAATTGAGTTAAACTGTCAATTAATATAATGTGATTTAACCCATGTCAGGAGCTATCTTAGGGTTAAATATTTAATCCAGTTACGCGCAAGTAGATCTTATTAAATTAGATTAGCAGATATCAAGTTTCCTTCAGCTTATTACAAAAAAATGATGCTTTTGTATTTCTCTAGCTAATTTTACATGTTTCCTTCCCTCCCTCGTACCCCATCCCCATCCCCGTGTTGGTCCGGGTCCTCTATGTAGAATAGACCACCTGCCTTCCTGTCTAACAGCTCGTAAGAGGCGAGCAAAGGCAAACCCGGTTATTACTAAAAAGACTAACCACTGGTGTTAGAGTGCTGAGTAGCAAATTGCCCAACGCACCTACAACATCTTTGTTGCCTATAGACTGCGGTTATCTGTTACCATCTGTTACCATTCTCCCCGTGTTGGCCCGGGCTCCTTTGCAGAATAGACCATCTGCCTTTCTTGCCAGGCAGCTCGTAAAAGGCGAACATAGGCTTATCATCACTAACACCGTGACATGTGACTAGGTGGTAGAGTTTCGCAGCGACTTGCCCGGTTTGGTACCACCGCCTTACCTATTCCTGCCGCCATAACGTCATAACGTGTTCCGGTTCGGAGGGTAAGTGTAATATTATTTTCTTAAAAACTATTTTGATAGCTGGCCTTTGTAGTTGGTAATTACACTGGCCGGTATTAAAAAAAATTTATCAAGTTCCATCTAAATTTTAAAATGTAGAACAGAAAAATTATTCACGAATAGTCTGCTTTTCGACTTCGATCCTACAACAGTCTGCTTACATTATATATCTGCTGCAGGACCTGCTATTAAAAATTCTAATTCTATGGCTCGACGGAACGTCCTACTATGACTGCTGCTTTCTGACTGATGCCTGCTGCTCGGTGGTGGGAGGATCCTAGACCGGCGGTGGCTGCCCGCCGGTGTTCTTCTCTGGCCGCCTTCCCAGCTGCTCTCTTCTACTGCTGCTTCTGGCTGCTGAGAGAAGGCGCCAAAGGGTCCCGCTAGCCCAACCCCCGAATACTACAGCAGCAGTCCTTCGTATTCTGTCGACAAGTCCACCGTATCCCACGCCCATCTATCCCTTTTTAATCCGGCAGAACCTAGTGCACAGACATTTTATAGACTTATTTTCTTTTTAGTGTTTATTTTAATACAGTGTTCTTGTTTATCTTTTCTTTAAATTCTTTTATATACCAAAAGGTTTCCATATTCCAAATATGTCTGTTTGTTTGTTTATTTTTTTCTGTTAACATAGTGGTGGGTGGTAGCTAAGCCACCCCCACTACGTTACATAAGGTAGCCAGTAAACATATTTGTGCTCGAGGCCTAACATCCCGGCCTCAGTTTGGCAACGCACCGTTACCACCTTTGGTGTCTCTAGGCGGCGTGAATTTCTTACCATCAGGAAATCCGTCTGCTTGTTTGCCTTCCTATAACATAAAAAAACATCAGGGATCCACGAGCTTGTTCGCTGTCTTTTGTCACAAAGAAATCTTATAAAATTTTCATAATTTTATGATTTAAAACAAAATTTAACCGGCTTTGGTTAGATATTTTCTACTATTAATAAGTCTGACGTACAGTATTTAAATAATGAAGATTGTGGTTTTTAGCTTTACGAAAATGGATACTTTACTTATTTTAAATTAATTTAATACCTACTACCAAACTCCGCGTAGTTTATTAGTTATTGTCTTGATTTTTTATTTTTAGCTCCTGTCCTATTCTATGAGTTAGCTATTGCTAGGTTGTAAGAGAAATAAGGAAGTCGGGGCCTGGCCTTTATTATACTAGCTCAAGGGTGCTATGAATAATCACCGAGCGATTTGATATAATTATCTGTAGATGATAGGAATTATATTTCATTACATAATGTGAAATATAGGTATACGAGTATTTACCAACAAGGTATTTAATTGTATGTCTTTCAATTTAAGCAGCTGAATCAATATTAATATAACTTTTACTAAGATTTTTGCATATTATGTCGTAGAATATATGTGTGTTTTTGATGGCATTATAAAGTTTTTATTATTCTAGAAGTAAAAGGCAGGTAGGTTGCTGATTTAGACACTAAATACTAATTATATTCTAAATTTGAAGGTTCCATGTCTGATAGAAGTACCTTGGACTTTTGATGATCGGTCAGTTAGTCATCTAGTCAATAAGTGACAAAATTAAGAAAGTTTGACAAGTAACAAATTCTTAAACTGCTATTTCTAATTGAATGAAAAATTAAATATGCAGCGGTTATACTATACCTGCTTAGTGACTGAAAACTCAGGCTTCTGGGCTACTTCTTTATTCACAATGAAGCTATAGGGGGGTCGAAAAGGGCCTGAATTGTTTCGAGAAAAGGATGATACGGCCGTGCCGCTATTTTGCTCGACTTGGCGGGAGCACTGCTGTGCCCCTAGATCTAGTGCTTGGTAGTTATCTTGTGATTTTAATGGCTACTCGTTCCTTTAAATTCATTCAAGTCTCAAGAAATGTAGCGAAATAAACAAACCTATATACATTTAAGGTTCAAAAAACATTACACTCCATAATTGGATAGTCGAGAAATAAATATAGCATCTAATGGCTTCTTTGGTTTAATTGCTTTATTTGTGGTATTTAACTTAAGAACACACCTACACCATTCACAAAGATGGTAATAGAAGTTAAAGCCTCAGGCTTTTCTTTCGCTACTAGGTTTTGCGTGCGGCTTTGATGGTAATAATATTTTATACTATCTTTATTTATTTTATCTTTATTTTATACTATCTTTGTGTTATATTTCATAATTTTAGCCCGTGATGGAAAAAGTAAATATGTCTGTATATGGCATCTCATTATTACTTCTAAACAAATAGACCGATTTCTTAGGAAAGCTGATGTGATTGAGATGATTTTTAGTTTTTAGGAATGGGCTGGGGCTGACATGTCTACTGTATGACAAAGTCCCTAAAATAAAATAAAGATAATAAAAAAAAAATAATGGGCTAATCGGGGAATATGGAATATTTTTCTTTTATTGATTAGTCAGAGTTATACCAAATTTGAACATCAATTAATTAATTTAAAAATCATTATGTATATTGCCCACTAGTATAAAGTATAACTATTTTTTTTTTTTATCAAAATCCATTAAAGTTGTCTTATTGAAAACAAATCAATAAATGGACAGACAGGCATATCTCTATAAATATTTACTTAAATTTATTAACGATATATAGAAATCTCGTCTGGTTTAAATTTAAATTTACGGATTTGACTCTTTCACATATTTATTACATTTTGACTATACACAAGATAATAATATGATCTCCATTTGGCAAATAAGAGAGTTGTTTGTGAACTCGTTATTGAGTCGGCGACAAATACCTAGTGGATAACAATTGCGTTGAAAACAAACAGTTTGACATCGGCTTCCAAAGAGAAATATACCTTGAATGAACATAGTCATGGAATTCGAACAAGAAACATTGTTGTGTCGCTAATGGTTGCGATGTGGTGGTAGGTATCGCCAACGTAGTCGGTAATGACGGCAAAATGTGGTCTAAGTAAATTCCACTAATGATTCTTAAAATAAAATCGTGGTGTAATTGTGGTTATGATGTAGTTTTGCTAAATCTAAAACAAGCATTAATTTAAAGGCTATCGACCTGTCACTCTATACAGACACACTATAAATTATAATATACCTTTTGTTATAAAAATAAGTTATACAGACTACGGACAACACTAAAAATGGATTTTACATTTCGATAACGACTTCCAAAAATTTAACTCCCTTTATACCTCCTTGACAAAACTTCTTAGAAACATAGTTTAAGGATATGTAAATATTTTGTGTTTGACATGTAGATATAAAAAAATATATTTTATTCGGTAACTACTACTTAAGGTTTGTACTCTCTACTTTCGTATTCTGAATTGGGGATATGATTCAAGTGACCTACGTTAAAATTCATATAGTAGTTGGAAAGAAGGTTCGAACGACAGTAAGCAACTTTTTTTTTGTAAAAATGTAGTTAAAAACATGTAACATTAACTGCTTCATTGGTGGAAGGATTAGCGTACTTATCTTATCCTACCACCCATACCCCGAATAGGTAGACAGAGGCACTACAATAATTATTTTTGTTAGAAATTGAAAGTACAAATTTTCTTTCTTTATTGTCTAACCCACGGTTCAAACCCGGGACCTCAAGAAGTCAAGACCGACGCCGGACCACTAGACCACAAAGAGCTAAACTTTTCTGTGTCATTTGTCATTCGATACATTTATAAAACCAATTCAAGGAACAGGTATTTTCTATGAAGCATTTAAACACAATCCAGCAATAACATCTTGTGTTTTTCCAATAAAAGTCTAACTGTTATTTACTTCCCAAACGTAATATGCAAATCTGGACCGCGGAGATCCCGTCGACCAGCTCCCAGCAGGTGTCGTTTTGTTGCCTCTACTCTCGAGTCGTCATTATTTTCCATTTATTATAAAATTTGTATTAAAATGGTGATTTGATTTTCAATTCAATTCTAGTTATCGTTATTTAAATATAACATCGTTGAAAGCTTAGTTTCATTTATGTTTCGCATATATATGTATATATATATTTGTCATTACGCTTGTCTATTACCTGCACCTGGGCTATAAAAATAGCTCATAGTTCAACACAATGACACCTTAACGGTGACGATATGCTTATCTAGAAGAACTCTTTCCTGCTTTAAATATGTTTCAGTTAGTTTTTTCCAACACTGATAATAGGAAAACTATTATTACAAGCCTTAGAAGTGCGAATAACGAAAGAAATGGTAAACCTGTTAGTTCTAGTTTAGGATGAATATTACGTACGGGTACGGTGATAAAAAATTAGACCCTGAAGCCCATGGGCACACTCAATATAACGTTCGATTACCTACTAATAACAATACTTTTTTTTATCGATGTGATAGGTTGGAGAAGAGACACCATGACACCATATATGTTATAGGTGCGTCGCTGTCTTGTGGACGGGTTTTAAGCCCTATCGAGCAAGTCTACCGTTTAGACCGGAACATGAAAGTCGTTATTGTTGAAAGAATAGATAAGGCGGTGGATCTTTACCGGGCAAGTTGCACAGCACTCTGCTATCAGTGGTCTTGTTTGTTATGACTTGTGTAACCTATGCTTACGATCTGCCTAGAATAGAGGTAGATGGTCTCAGCGGACCCAGACCAAAATTAGAGAATTCCATTTTAAGAGTATTAGTCAAATAACGCATAGACAATGAATTGTAAAATTAAATGTTTGCTGATATGTAAAACAAGTATCTTTACGGGGGATATGTCCCCCAAGAGGTAAGCAGAGGCACAACATGAGAAACGACTAGAAGAAGACACTAAGTCCCACAATGTGATAGGTGGCAAGCCTATTGTCATCCGGGCACATATCCAATCCAGAGCAACGTTTTTTTTTTAGAAAATTGGAAAAACCCAATTTTTTTTTGTTGCCCCACCCGGGACCTCATGCAATCAAGTCCAACAACTGAACCGCTAGACCACACAGGCGATTTTTTAAGGAAATTGCAAAAACAACATATCTTTTTGTAGAATGACCCGAATTTTGATCCCGGGACCTCGTGAAGTCAACTCCAACACTTAGACCACAGAGACTGATGTGTATGCATAGTTATCTTATTAAGTCGAAAATATATTCATAGAATATAATTAGGTGATGGAATTTACAGCTGTTTGAGAAAGATTTTATCGTAATTAGTGCCATAAATACCTTCTTCGGTAATTCTGTGTCGCCGGTTGATTATTTTTATATGGCTATACCTAACCACGGAGGTTTAATTTTAATTACTTCATTTTTTAGGGTTCCAAAGCAAATCGTAAAACCGGAACCATTATGTCCATGTCCCTATGTAATACTTATTTATTTCATTTATATTCATATATATAATATGCTTTGCGATTTTAATACGATAGGATACGATTAGATACGATATCAAAAGGAACCCAATCTATGCTTGCTACTAGGGAAACCCTTCATGAGCCCACTTAAACATTCAATTAATCACTTTTAGGACTGCACCAGTTACAAAGTTGTTATTTGTATCAGTTTAGCATTAAAAGTGTATGGGAATGGAAATAGTTGAAAGGAGTCTGCAAGGGATGTTTTAAACAAAACCTTTACAAATTACCCTGAGATTATCCATAATTAATTTGATAAAATAAGGTAGCGTTTGAACGTTCAATCAAAGTACAGATAACACACCTTGAGGGTTATATTGTAATATCTTGTGGAAAATTAGAATTTCGAATAGCTAATTTTAACTCTGACGAAACCATTTAATTTTAATTAGAGGATTTACAGACGCTGCAAATTCTGTCTTTTCTTCAAAAACACCAAATGTAAAGGATTTTGTGGAAAAATAATCATTTTAATAACACAAAGATATTCCAAAATATAATATTAAATTAGAAGATCAACATGCTGTTTCTGTTTTCTGCTTTTTGGTTTGTTGTGTAATGTGCTCTGTTTAAAGTGCAAAAATTTAATTTTGAAAAAATCCAGATAAATTAACTTAAGTTAAATAATAAGGCCATACAATATTTTTTAATACTATATGAAATAATATATATTGATATTGCATTTAAATTACATTCTTATTTGATGTCCTTAAAACTTTTATCTTTTATTCGTTAGTGATTGTCTTGCATGTCAAACTATGTATTAGAAATCAACAGCTAGTGCTTTTGCATCAGCCCCTTGCTGGGTATGCTGAGAGTATCAAGCAGCATTTGACACAATGCTTACAGACCTACCTTGCTTCCTCTACATTGATAACGTTATTACAAAAACGCCAGTTTTAGAGACTTGACACCACAGAAGGATCATACCCGAGCAAGTGCAGTCATCAGGGCTGCTATAGAACAATATGAAAGAATTTGTCGTGCCTCTGAGTGGGTTTTACAGGCTTGCAACTATGAAATTACAGAACTTAAGTTTTATTATTATTGGGCAAATATTTTAGGCTTCTTCTAATATTTAAGATATATAAGATTTGGTCTGTGGAAACCCCAACTGACAGTTCGTATAAAAGTGTCTCTCAATATTTAATAGTTTTTAATTTATTTTAACAGTGTTGAGTGAATTTTTATTCTATATTGTTATTTTTATTGTTGTTCATAAAGTTACATATTAATACAGTGTTCTATCGAGTTTAATAAGTGGGAAATTGTTAAAATATTGGTCCAACTATTCAGCTGTCAAACTAAAAAAGGAGGGAAATTTGGCAAAGTATATTTTATGACTTCTCTTAAATAGTTATATCACCAAAACTGTGAGTATTTTATATCGTATATTCCTTGAATACTTGAAAATAATTCTAAAGTTAGTTTCGTATCTCTTGCACGTTATTGCTTTAAATTTCATTACAAGTCTGAAGAGTTTTTGTTTAAGTTGAGCAATTTAGAGTATTTACATATATTTAATACATTTCGCATATTTATTTTTTATACTTGAAACAAAAACATGATGACCTGTAAAGCTTCAGCTCGCCTCCAGGAAGACAAGCTTCAGCTTGCTTAAAAAAATACAAAGAATTGTGCATGAGGTACGAAAAAGAACAAAAAGATAGTGAGAGAGAAGTCTTAGATATTTTAAATTCTAATAAAAAATTGAAAAGTGAAATGGCTGATTTACACCAAAGATTTTTAAGCGTTTGCCAAGAGCGTGACCAACTGACGCTCTTGGTCAATTCATTTGACCAGTGCAGCGTTGAGTTTGATTAAACACTCAAGCGCAACGTTGAACTGGAACATAGACTGAGTCAAGCCCAGCAGACAATTGAAGACTTTGAGTGTATCGATCAGGAAATCAAGATAACGCAGACACAATCTCTGTTTGAGGAACTGATCGATAAACCATCATCTATTTCTCTTAAATCACAAAGTAATTGTAAATTACCCCCCTTAGTAACCATAGATTTAAGCTGTGACGATAGCATTATACAAAATTCAAAGAAACCTGTTTGTTATAATAGAAATAAATTGAAAAAATATATCAAACTTAATAAAATTACTAAAGAATCACAGGAGAAAATTAAAAAAAAACAAATTATTGTTAAAAAATTATAATATATGTAAAGAAAATTGTATTAAGACTAAAAGCAAACTAAACAAATATGAATCAGATATGGTTACTTTACAGGCTGAAATAAGTAGTTTAGATAATTCCTTGCATAGTATTACTCTTAATTATAATCTTGCACTAAAAGAAATTGAAGAACATATATTGGCTGTTAATAGCTTGCTTGATCTATGTAAATATAATGAAGAAAGGTGTAACTCATTGTTTGAAAATCATTTAGTATATCATACACCTACTAAATCAAGCTATTTACAACTATCTTCATCTACAACTTCTTCCATGCCTCTCTAATCTATATGTCAGACTGAAAACTTGAACAACGGATTTGATAATACTAATAATACCAAGGGAAAAAAATAATCATGTATTCTGATGATATAGGTAAAAATATGGGACCAATTTTAACAAAAACGTTTGGTACTCCGGTGTCTAACTTTTGTATGACGGGTGCTAATTTTTCTCAAATATTAAATAAAGTTATTTCCATTAATTTTGCACACAACACTGTATTAATTCTTTGTATTGGGAGAAGAGGACACGTGAATCTAAATGAGTTACAAAAATATTTTGATCATTTAATGCTCTTAAATCTAGAAAAAATTATCTTTTTGCATTGCCTTATAATAAAAAGTTGCCACAGGCTGAAAATAATATTAGGTACAAATGTAATTTGAAATTACAGACAATGTCAATGTATGACAATAAATTTGAGTTTATTGACTCAAATTCATTTGTTAAGATTAATTATTTAGTGATAAAAGAAAGTTATTATCTTTCTGATTACTTTAAGAGACAAATAGCATTATCGCAATATACTTTTATATTTAAGACAGCCAAGTACTTGGCTAACACCACTGCTTCTATTGAGCAGTCAAGTAATACTTTTAATGTTATACATGACTCAAGTAATTTAAATTACTTGATGAGACAATAGAGGTATCCTCTAGCAATACTTTACATACAAATCATAATGTTTCTATTAACTTTAGTAAATTAGTTACAACGGATATCTCATGTGCCAACTATGATAGAAGTAATGTTAATAAAAGACACCCATCAGCAAACAATAAACAGATTATTAATTGTAATTTTAACCTGGTTCATCAAAACATACAAGGTCTGATGGGCAAAGATCTAGAATTGGAGTTGTTTATGAGTTGTAACAATATAGATATATTATGTATAACAGAACATTGGCTTAAAAGCCATCAGCTCATGTTCAACTTCAATAATCACCAGGTTGCTAGCTCATTCAGCAGAACAACAATGATACATGGTGGCTCCTTAATTATTGTTAGTAAAAATATTAAATTTAAAGAACGCACAGATATTGTGAGCCTTTCTGTTGAACGAGTTATTGAGATTGCTTGCATTGAGTTTGAGCAATTTATTGTACTAAGTGTATATAAGCCCCCTTGTACACCCTATGATGAATTTGAATTTAGAATGGAAGAGATCCTATTTAAAGTGTCTAAATTAAGGACTAATGTTATTATCTGTGGTGACTTCAATATAAACATATTAGAATCATCAACACAGTCACTTAAGTTTTTAAATCTCTTTAGATCACACAATTTGCACAGCATTTTCTTTGAGCCCACTAGGATAACAGCCACAAGTGCCACTTGTATTGACAACATATTTACAAATATGACACCTGTTAATCAATCAATTGTTAAAGAAATAGATTCAGATCACTGTGGACTATAGGTCGAATTGCCAAGAAGTATACAAAAATCTCAAAGAAAAGACATTATTTTTGTTCCTGTTAATGTGAATCACTTAAAAAGATTTGAGACAGTGTTAATAGAAGAATTACCAAAGTTGCCGTATCATGATGATCCAAACCTTTTATATGAATCATTATTTACATTAATACGAACTGTACATCATCAGACTTTTAAGCCTGAAAAAATTACAGTAAATATCAATCACAGATCTTTAAGTGAATGGGCAACGTTGGGTATTCATAAGAGAAGAAAAGGTTATATGAGTTATGTTATGAAAGAACTTTCAATCACAGTATTTAAGGAATATGTAAAAAAAATATTCCAAAATTTTTAAAAAAGCTTGTAAGGTTACAAAATCTAGGTATCTAAAAAGTATTGTTAAAAATTCAACAAATAAAATAAAAGCTACTTGGAATATTATTAATTGTGAAACGGGAAGAAACAGAATTTTCAATAATGAATACCATTTGATAATTGAAGATTTGAACATAGAAGAAGATTTAAATGTAGCCTCAGAGTTTGAAAAATTTTTCAGCGGCATTGCAGCTGAAACTACTAAAGCTCTCAGATCGTCACCCAGTGATGCAGAATCATTGCTGAAGCAATATGTTGATGAGTGTAAAAATAGTTTTGACTTTTCGTTTGTTGATGCATCAGATATAATAAAAGTCTTTAAGTCATTAAAAATTAAAAATACGTTAGACTTATGGGGACATTCTCTTAAAATTATTGCTTCAGTAATAAATGTTGTTGCTCAATATTTAGCTGTAATATTTAACTGTTGTATTTCCAATGGAGTGTTTCCTGATCTAATGAAACTTAGTAAAGTTATACCTATATTTAAATCTGGAAGTTCTTCTGATCCCTCCAACTACCGACCTATCTCCGTTCTGCCTACCTTGAGTAAAATATTTGAAAAAGTTATATTGAATCAAATGTTTTTACATTTTAACAAATTAGGATTATTTCATAATAAACAGTTTGGATTTACAAGGGGTAGATCAACAGTCGATGCTGGTGTGGAATTATTGAAGAAAATTTGTGAGTGTTGGGAGGATTCTCAGGATGCAATCGGGGTGTTTTGTGATTTGTCCAAAGCATTCGATTGCGTAAGCCACGATACGTTGATCAGGAAACTGCGCCATTATGGAATTAGAAATAAGGCACTCGATCTTCTGATTTCATATTTGAATGGAAAAATTCAGAAGATTGATATTAATGGTAAAAAATCGACTGGTGCTGCTGTTACGATGGATGTTCCCTAGGGCTCTATTCTTGGTCCATTTTTGTTCCTTGTATATATTGATGACTTACCTTACTACATAAGAGACAAACACGTAATTGTATTGTTCGCGGATGACACTTCACTTATATTTAAAGTGAAAAGACAACTGGGTAAGTATGACGAAACGAACAATGCGATTTCAAAAGTGGTACACTGGTTCAATGTAAATAATCTTTTTTGAATGAAAAAAAACTAATTGTATTAAATTTTCAATGCCAAATGTGAGGCAAGTAGATACCAACGTACAACTTAATGGGAACAAGTTGGACCTCATAGATTCTACTACAGTTTTAGGAATAACAATGGATAAGAAATTGCAATGGGGCCCACACATTGATAAATTTGCAATTAGATTAAGCTCAGCAGCGTATGCTGTTAAGAAAATGAAACAATTAACTGAATTTGAAACTGCTAGGATGGTTTATTTTAGTTATTTTCACAGCATCATGTCGTATGGAATTCTTCTCTGGGGGAGTTCTGCCGAAGTCAATACTTTAATTTTACAAAAGAGAGTCATAAGAGCAATTTATAACCTAGGCCCAAGAGTTTCCCTGAGAGAAAAATTCAAAGAAATCAAAATTCTAACTTTAGCATCCCAGTATATCTTTGAAAATTTAATGTATGTTCACAGAAATTCAAGTTCATTTAAAAGAAATTGTGATATACACTGTGTCAATACAAGGAATAAAAATAATCTTGCTGTGCATGTGTCTCGTCTCCACAGAGTAAGCCATTCTTTCATGGGCCTATGTATACAGTTCTACAATAAACTTCCCAATTATATCAAAGAACTTCCAATTAATAAATTTAAGAAATGTGTTAAATGTAAATTAAATCAAAAGGGTTATTATAACATTGTTGAATATTTAGCAGATAAGACTGCTTGGGATTAATTGCTCCTCATGCCAATCTCTTATAATATATAATGTATCATTACATAAATTATTGTAAATATATTGTAAGCTAAGAAAAAAAGACAAGCTCACTGAGTTTCTTGCCGGATCTTCTAAGTGTGCGGCCGCGTTCCGATCCGGTGGTAGATTTATTATTATATAGACCCATCATAAGTGCCTCTTGTAGGTTTATGTAAAATAAAGATGATATATTATTATTATTATAATAAAAAAAACATGTGGCATGTAGCCAAATACATCTACTGGTACGAAATTGAACATCGATTTCACCCACACCGCCCTTATTGCAATAACTATATTAATTCATATAGTCTAGTCGACAAGTTCAAAAAGATGAAAATAGAGATAATGGTCCTAAAAATATGAGCGATGACTCATTCGATTCGTAATCACCTGTTGAAAAATGTTTTTGAAGGATTTTGGTGCACGTTAAAAATTGCAATTGTTATTAACAAAATAAGATGATAAAAAAATGATGTTTGGTTTTTTGTAATAACTCGAAAAATATTGATATTTAAGTAATTTTGAAAAAATTTTGTTAAAGAAAAGGAAATTTCCAATGAAAAAGTCCCAGCTCCCGGAATTCTATCTCCATTATTTATAATTTTAATTAGACGTTAAAAATAGGTCTCCGCGCGGCTGTTACGGCTTGCGCGCGCCGCCGCTAAAGGGAGTTCAGCAGTAAACATATTTTTTTATAACATAAAATGTGATTTTAAAAAGTTGAAAAAATTCTAGTATCTTTTTAACACTTGAAAGAATTGAGCCCTGAAGAAAAAAAGTTAAGTCACCATTTTTAAAAAGTTATTTAATTGTTAACTAACCATTTTTTTCCCAATCTCCATTGCCATAAACAATGGGAAGAAAGGTATAAATAATTGGCCTAAAAATTTTAAACTCCGTGGAGCCCTTTTGATATATGTACTTTATAAGATCCTGCGGTAAATTTTCAGTAAAGTTTATTAATTTGTTAATTATGATTTTTTATAACTATTGAAAAATTTATAATTTGAGATTTATGCCAATGTTTATACCAATGGAGATTGGGAAAAAAATGGTTAGTTAACAATTGAATAACTTATTGAAAAATGGTGATTTAACTTTTTTTTCTTCAGAGCTCGATTATTTCAAGTGTTAAGAAGGTACTAGAACTTTTTAAAAATTTTAAAATCACATTTTATGTTAAAAAAAAATTGTTTACTGCTGAACTCTTTTTAGCGGCGGCGCGCGCAAGTCTGAACTGCCGCGCGGAGCCCTATTTTCAACGTCTAATTAAAATTATAAATAATGGAGATAGAATTCCGGGAGTTGAAACTTTTTTATTGGAAATTTCCTCTTCTTTAACGAAATTGTTTCAACATTTCTTAAGTGTTCATATTTTTCGAGTTATTAACAAAAAACGAAACATCTTTTTTTTGTCATATTATTTTGTTAATAACAATTGCAATTTTTAACCTGCACCAAAATCCTTCAAAAACATTTTTCTAGAGGTGATTACGAATCGAATGAGCTATCGCTCATATTTTTAGGACCTTTATCTCTATTTTTCACGTTTTTGAACTTGTCGACTAGACTAATAGCCAAAATCGATACTTGGTTACCGGTCAACATGGCATTCTAGCGGGTATTCAGTTATCAAATTAATAGTGTCAATAGTAGCAATTACTTTATGATAAAAATAAATTTATTAATTACAAACTTGATTAATAATTACCAACTGATATACAACTAAGAGAACGTGGTATACTTTAGTATAATAAGTAATATACTCAATATGTTCATGATTGCCAACTCTCTAATATCCAAAAATTTCACAAAATATGTTAAAAAATAAAAAAATACTGTGAATTAGAAGCCGGTTTGAAATCATAGCGTACTATTAGCAAATATGTAGACCAATTAAGACTAGATTATTTAAGACAAACCACAATAAAATTTGTTAACAAAATGAAAATTAAAATGTTTTGTCAATTGCTTACAAATACGTTTTTATTACCTACAACTTAAAAATGTACATTGCTAGAATGTAAAGTCAGGTAAATTCAATTTTAATATTTTTAAGTGGATTTGAAAAATACTCAAGTTAAGCAAAACCTTTTTCTTGTTCAAACACGAATTTTACTTAAGCGAAAAATTCACTTTTATTTCTGAAATCCTTCAGTCATATTCCTAACGACCCTTCACTCGCAGCTTGAGACGTCTCAGAGCACGTATACTAGTTAGCGGTCTGCACGTTATATTAAATGTTAGACCAACTTACGCGATTACGTCTAAGCTATAAAATGCATCATAATAAAATTGAAGAGCGTAAACATACTGTATAGTTTTAGTAAGGTGACCATATATCTCGATTTAATCGTGACTTCCCCGGTTACAGTTTCAGTTTCGTGAATAATAGCACAGAGATTGCTATTGCTTTTCGATTGATTGTTTGTGTAGTTGATAAAAATAAATACAAGATACGTTAATTGTAACTGGATTGAATATTTGTAATGCTAAAATTTGGCAATCGGAACATTCAACTCGAATTAGCTACCATCTACTTCACTGTGATTTCAAAGATAAAGATTTTTACAAATTGCTAAGATTTTTTTATGAATATAAACAGGACTCGAATCTGCGACCTTCATCATGCACAAACAATACTCTGCTATTTGTGTTAATAAGAAACTTTATTTTGTCAAATATGAATCGAATAATACTGTAATTTCAAAACGCTTAACTTCACTTTAAGGAAAAATTCAATTTTATTTCTAAAATACTTCAATCATACTACTAACGACCCTTCACGAACAGTTCAAAAATCTACAGAGCACACGTACTAGTTAGGGTTTCACGTTATATTAAATGATAACCCAAGTTACTAGCTTTAGTTCCAAACTATAACGTACCTATATTATAATACATTTTAGAAAAATTGCTAAGTTTAACTTATATTTATAACGTAAGTCGTGACTAAATTGTATATAATAATAAATAAATTGAAATCCTTAGACAAGTTACACAAATTAATCTAACGGCAAAGTTCGGTATTTATACTATATAAATTTATATATAATGTTTTGTTACAAAAGCGTCGTACATTACATTATAAGAAAATAACAAGAACCAATTACTAAATTACGTATTCAAAAATAAAATTATTTAATACATAAAATAAATTAAAAAATGTATCTCAAATTAAATTAGATCTGTAGTTTGCATATCAATGTATGGTATTGAGTTAAAAAAGTGAGATCAAATTTTACTAGAATTACAATATTTGTTAAACTTAGTTTAGTAAAACTGTAGTACCTGACTAAAATATTTCTTACATGAAATTAGACGTACTGTTAGTTTTTCAATATTGACAATGCAAATGCTATTACTACTGACACAAAGTTGGAATCATATAAAGTTGGAAAAACATCAAAATATGTGCAAATACTGACACATATACTTACATATATAAATTTTCCTGAAATATTGTATTTGAGAAAATAATGGTCACACTAAGTATAACCAATAAATACGCTTTTAGGCCTTTTTATGCCTAAACATTGATGTTCGATGACCATTTTTATTCCAAATGTTTACATGCGACCCGTGGATAAAAGAGCATATTAAAATTTATTAGGGGACGTCGTGACGTGAAGGAAGAATAAACAAACGAAAAGGGATGTTAATCTTAAAGTATTTGATGTTCCTATAAGCTTTGTGAAGTTTGTTTGTTTATACTACTAACACAGTTTCTGATTTAGTGTATGATACTTGTGGCGATGTAAGAGGATTTATGTATTTTTTATTATTTGCAAAGACTACATTACATGGAGCGTTCAAAGAATAGTAAATAGAATTTATGATACCTATGCATGTATATTTATTTGGTAGCTTGTTATTTTGAAAATTTCTTTCTGTGAATCTTAGACTGAAATGTTAAGATAATTTACTGAGTAAAACTGCCTATGTGTATCAATTCATAAACTAAACTAAGGTAATTAGCAATTGTAATCACTAAATCGAATTAATAATGTACGTTTTTACATTTTTTATATTATTTTTTTACATATTTCGTTTCTAGGCTCCTTTTGCAAAAATAGGCTTTTAAGAAGCTTGTGTCAGTCCCTTCATCATTAGGTACTACGGTTACTTGGTAGTAGAATTTTCTGCAGGCCAGCTCGGAATGGTATCCGTCAGAATGAATAATAGAAACCAGGGTTAAATTCCCTAACTGAAATGTACTTAATTAAACCTTATTAATAATAAATAAATGTTCCTGGATAAGTTACACAAGTTGAATCTAACCTCAAAGTAAACAAATTATGTGCTTGTAAAAATGAATTAATTGTAATTATTATTAAAAATGTTCTCCATTTTTATTAAAAAAAGGATTCAAAACCATGTTAGTATGCTTATAGTTGACCTCGTCTTATAAAGTACTGATACTAGCATTAACATAAGTGTAATAACAAAACTTTAAAGGGCATAAGAGTAATATTACTTAAGTTCTATTTGACGAGAAATAAACTCCACTAATGAGGTCCTCAAGGGACTGCCCGCCCTACGTCCATTTCAATGTTTACCTTAAATGTACTCAAACATCCTTTTAGGATTTTATTGACATTAGAAAATGTGTGTTTATTGAATAGATGTAAGAAAAACTATTCTGAACATTGTATGTAATCGTAAAAGATAAGAAGATTCATAAAAATAATTGGGGTAGTTAGAAAGAAATTCAAATGTTATATTAGCACTAAAATAACATGTATCTATATTTTTAAAAAAATATAAACATTTATTGACAGTGTCTAATTTTTTTTAAATAACGTTCTGTTGTAATTAGGTAAATAAATATGCAAAACTTTTTTCGGAAGATTTTCGAATTCGGAAAGTTATAATTTATTGTAAATAAATGCGTCGCTATAATGACGTGTTAATGTATATTCATATCAACAATATATTGTTAAGTCCTTAGAATACTACTTTTAGGGCTTTTACAACAAAATCTTTAAAAATAAAATTAAAATCGATAACACTTTACAAACAAATTTATTATCACAAAATGACTAATCACTAATAATTAAAATCATTACACGGGAGAACAAATCAAAATTAAGTGTAACATCACTTCCTTATGATTATTGGTAAACTCACAAATCGCACCGACCGAGCTTCCGCACGCTACCGAGTCCGAGGTGATAGTGCCGTCGAATATATATATATTTTTTAATGACTAACTTGTTGCCAATCTTGCGATTTTTTTGCAACTTTACCGAACTTTGTGGGCCGAGCAGAGTGCTCAGCCCGAGACATCATTATTTAGATGGATTGGGCTGTTACCTACAACGCCAGCACCAAGGGCTGTCTCCCGGGAGACCGTACCTCGACTTGGTGCTGCGTTCTGGTTACTAGGTGGCGGCCGTCGAATAGCGTTAGGTGCGGGTATTTATTCGAAAAATCCCCGCCCCCGCCACTGATTGCCAACACTACATTATTAAACAGCAAAGAGTTTAACGAATAAATTAAGAGTAGTAGTAGGTCATCTAGGTACAGAAAAATTGAGTATTTTCCTCGATTTTTCTGGAATTTCATATTCATAATCTGTTCCAGAAATGGGATCACCTCGGAAATATGTACTTTCAAGTAAAAAAGGATTTGTTCAGAAATGACTAAGTAATTGACATTTATTAAAAACACAAAAATATGCAAGTCGAACCTTGTCTTTTTTTAAAGTCGGTTAAAATAGAATTTAAAAATAGTCTTTCCCTCGTGCTTCAATTTTGATGCAGATGTTTTTTATTTAGATTATTCTGAAGCGATATCAAAATTGCAAACCACAACCAGCAGAATATTTCATATTTCTTAACACTTTATAATCCCATTACAAATATGGTAATAACGTTTTATGGTAAAAAACCTGCAAATCAACTAAATTGTAGGTTAAACGATGCCGTTACTTCGCTAGCACGTCTGTAGACACGCCTTACAATGTTGATTACACGTTTAACGCCTCTCCGTCGGCCTCAGCGTTAATGTAAGCATCGATCACGATACTAACTAACCTAAACACACCTACAAAATCAATGCCTGACATTGTGACACGTTTGGTCGCAAAAAATGTTGCTGATTGAGAATGGGCGCTTCTATTTGTGACACATTGATCTGTGACGCATTTGCCCGTACCTAGCGATAAAAGTTTTTATATATAATAATGGAATAAATAGGTGAATTCTGAACTTTTGAAGCTCCGCTTTTTAGAGTAAAATAAAGTGTATGTTTTTTTGAAAGTAAGAAATGTTTGGATACCTATGTTTTTTTACATTGAAAAAAGCCGCATGTTATGCTATTTTTTACAGTGTGAATATATATGATTCGTGATGTTAGTAATCTTCGTTTAATTTTGAAAATTTAATTGAAACAAAGGAAAACTGCCAATCACGACGATTAGCGTGATTTGATAATTATTTTTTCCAAATTTAGCTATGTACTGACTTTAAGATGTTGTACCTACAAGTCGAACATTTAACTAATATTTCATTAGTAGATCTGAATTTTGCAGTATTTGGTAAGTATAACTCAAAAACCACTACTTAAATTATAAAAAAAATATAGAACTCTCGTGAAATTATGATCTAATTTTCTAAAAAAAAATCATCCAAATCGGTTCTTTTTTTAACATAATCTTTATGAAACATAGAAAAAGCATTCAGTCGAATTGATAACCTCCTTTTTTGGAGTCTTCCATTCACATTATTTTAATTAAAATACTACTTACAAATTGTAATATATCTAAAAGGGTTCCATACCCAAAGGGTAAAAACGGTATTGCTAAGCCTCCGCTGTCTGTCTGTCTCCACGCTACGTTTCATAAACCGTGATAGCTAGAAGGCTGAAATTTTCACAAATAAAGTATTTGCGTTGCCGCTTTAACAACAAATACTAAAAATTAAAGTCTGAAGGGCTCCAGATTTTTCGCTCAATATTAAAAGCGGTAAGAGGTAGACGCTTCAAATTTTCACAGAATTATTACTTGTATGTTACCTTTCAAAATAAATAAATAACAATAAAGTAAATATTAAAGGGCGGCTCCCATACAACAAACGTAATTTTTAATAGATCGATGATACGGAACGGTGGCCGGTTTTTTTAATTATATAAAAGGCAAACCAGTGAATGATTTATCTGATGTTAAGAGACATTTGCAATCTATGGACACCAGAGATTACACGAGAAAAGTACTTAGTACTTAGTACAAGTAAGAGACTTTAAGTCGACCCCATCGTTAATGTCGACATCGATAGCGGTACCAACTAGTCTAAACACACCGACAATATTAAGGGCAGAGAGATTGTGACACGTTTGGCCGCAAAAATGTAGTGATTTAGAACGGCAGCTTCTATAATCTGTTATGCTGCGACGCGTTTGAATGTCGAGATTAAAGGTTTATAAAAGTTTTTATTTATGCTACGGAAGTATACGGCAAATCCAGTTATTTCAAACTTCCCTCCATTTTGTTTACTAGTTTCGGACTTCAAAATTATTAAATGCAAATACTTTAAAGAATATTTGTCCTACTTGTTTTATTTGTTTCTTTTTCAGGATAAGCGATAGCAAACGGTAAAAGGCTTTTCAGATGGTACAAAAACCGGCCGCCAGTCATTGATAACATGATTACTTTTTTGTATCGTTTTCTTTTTTTACAATAATTTTATAGTTTTTTTTAATATTCTAGGCGGTTGTTATCATGCCTTCTAACAAAAGTCACCTTGAAAGGAACTTTGTTTCAATCTCCTTATTAAATTTGTGGTACACAGAAATAATCATAACATTAAATCTACGCGCTATCGTTTAATGTTACCAACATTACGATTTTCTCGTCATTTGTAACGGATTGGTCGCCTCTGTGGTCTAAGGGTCTAGGTGTTGGACTTCATAAGGTCCCAGGTTTGATTCCCGGGTTGTTTAATAAAATGAAAATCAAGTTTTCTAATTTTTGAATAAAAAAAAGTTACTCGGGATTGGATATGTGCCTGGTTGGCGATAGGCTTGCCACGTATCACACTGTGGGACTTATTATCTTCGGCTGGTTGTGGGTGCCCTGGTTGTGCCTCTGCCTACCTTTTCGTAGATATGGGCGTGAAGATTCGTATTTTACTTTTTTTGTATATTTAACGTAATAAAACAAAATATCTATCCTTAGCTATGTACTTTTATCATATTTTCTCGCCTCTGTGGTCTAGCGACTTGTTGGACTTGACTGCATGAGGTCCTGGGTTCGAATCCCGGGTCGGCCAACATAAAAAAATTGGATTTCTCCAATTTTCTAATTTAAAAAAAATGTTGGTCGGGATTGGAAATGTGCCCGGTTGGCGATAGGCTTGCCACCTATAACATTGTGGGACTTAGTGTCTTCGGCTAGTCGTGGGTGCCTTGGATGTACCTCTGCCTACCTCTTCGGGGATATGGGCGTGAAGATATTTTCGTATGAACGATAAATGGATATAAACGTAAGCAAAACTATATGTAATCGACACTTAGTTTGCAGTCCTTATAGATTAAACTTGAAAAAGTCTACCAAATTCTAGTAGCGAAACACAGGCATGGCAAGTAGCCAGAACCTCTTCTTTACGCACTGCTCTATACATTTATAAAAACTGTAGAAAAGAAAGTTTTATAAAAATAGGTGCATCCGAACACAAATGGGCAGCAGAACACAATATGTTTTTTAAGATTTTTTTAAATAGATAGGGTATGTTTTATATTATTTACTAAAGGAGCTCTCGTATTTCGAGCTATCGTAAAAATGATTTTGAACTATTTGTTGCTAAAGTACAACATTTGGCATGAGCCATGTCTTCGATCTATGAGCCTTAGCATAGACTAAAGCGCAGAGACTAATTCTCCTGCGCCTACGTGACCTTTGCATTGCCCTTTCAGCAATAGTTACAAACTAGATACCAATTATCCAAGCAACAAAATTACTAATTGCACAGTTCTATGTAGATTATAATACAAGAAGGATAGACTGTAGTCTTTAGGTACGATAAGCCATGCTTGTTAGCGTTTCAGATTACCTATATCACTTGCATAGTCTTAGGAAGAAATTCTTTCCTATGAAGCATCCCCCTATATTGTAGACTTTTATTATGTACTAGCAGTTTCACGCAGCTTGGCCTGCGTAACTTGGTTTCTACTGCACCGATTTTGATAAAACAAAGCCTATATCACTCAGGGATAATGTGGCATTCTAAAGGTAAGATTTTTTGAAATCAGTCCAGTAGTTTCGGAGCCTATTCATTTCAAATAAGCAAACAAAAAATCAAACCTTTCCTCTTTACAATATTAGTATATACAATCCTTTTCTACTGCGAAACTCCTACCAGGGAACTTGGGGGATTGATTATTACTGATACCGTAACTAAAACTAAAATATCGCCTCTGTGGTCTAGCGGTCCAGGTGTTGGACTTGACTTCATGAGGTCCCGAGTTCGATTCCCGGGTCGAGCAACAAATAGAAAATGTGGTTTTTCCAATTTCCGAATAAAAATAACGTTGTCCAGGATTGGATATGTGCCCGGTAGGCGATAGGCTTGCCACCTATCACATTGTAGGACTTTAGTGTCTTCGACTAGCTGTGGGTGCCCTGGTTGTGCCTCTGCCTCCTTCTTCGGGGATATGAGCGTAAATATACTTTACTGTTTTTTAAAACTAAGATACAAAGCTACTTTGTTATCTGGCTGGATAGGTACCTACTCATAACATATAAATTAAAACTAAAAATATTTATTTCGCATTAACCTAAAAGAGGCACTTGTGACGCGTCTTTAAAATATTTAATCTTCCACCGGATCGGAACGTGGCCTAACATTACAATTGTCTTATTCCAACCTGGATAGGATAAGTACTAGTAGAAAATTTGACAGCATACTGTTAATTTTTTCAGTATCTATAAGCGACGAGTAACGGCTCAAAAACAGTCTATGACAATCGGGTGTAAAATTTGTGTCTAAAGTTTTTGAAAACACCGTGTTTGTATGGAAACGGTTAAAGAGTGTGGAGGAAATAAGGCAAGTCTGCCAGGACTGTAAGGTTTGGTACTCGATACTCTGTGCTTACTTGGCGTGAATATATGTAAGTACAATATAATTATGCGTAGTAGAGCCACCCTTATCACCAAACACAAACCGAGCCTGAATACAGATATTTTTCACAGACCATTGATTTACATGCGGAACGTCGAGTGTAACGTGCGACATCCGCGTATTCTCGTGTCCTTGTCGTGTCATACAGCGGGAGAAATGATGTATCGAATAAGAAATGTCTTAGAGTTGGAAAAGTTGGATTTATTTATACAGATTTTAGAGGGCGTAGAGCACCCTACAGCTGCAAACACGGGGAAATATTTATCAAATTTTAACATTATAACAAATTAATTATCAGAATGCTGAAACTCTAAAAAGCTGAAACAAATCTTATATTATATATAAACGAATCCCCATTTCCCGTTTGGAATGGTTGGAATATTTTGCTAATTCTTTTTTATTGTGTTACTTACTTTCAGGACAAGGTTCTTAAAAAAAAACAAAAAACAAGGAAAATGGTAAATGGTAAAAATTATCATCTCTGTGCTCTAGCGGTCCAAGTGTTGGACTTGACTTCATGAGATCCCGGGTTCGATTCCCGGGTCGGGCAACAAAAATAAAATGTGTTTTTTTCATTTTTTTAATAAAAAAATTTGCTCGGGATTGGATATGTGCCGATATGCCGATATGTAGGCTTGCCACCTATCACATTTAGTGTTTTCGGCTAGTCGCTGCCCGGTTGCGCCTCTGCCTACCTCTTCGAGGATGTACTATATTATACTACTACTACTACTACTACTACTAAAATGGTAAAAAAACAATGCTTCGGAAGTATGGTCCGGTATGAACGGTTATTAGCTGTTAATGTCAAGCGATTACGGCTAGTATTAGTATAAAAACTATATAAACATTCTGTAACTTGGAACTTTTGTACTTCCTAGAAGCTAAGCGGTCTCTTCTTGGCAAATTTCAGTTATATATGTTTTTGATTGGATGCTTATTATTAGATTAATATTTGTTAGTTATAAACATTTAACGTAAACTACCGCCTTTTCCGAACCTAGAGTTATGCTTAGAGTGCTAGATAATTTAACTGCTCAGAAAAAGAACTCGCCCGAATTGATACTTAACCAACTCTTACGCAGAAACTTCAGTATTTGCTTTTGTCGTATTTAAATTTTATAGAATAAGGTAAAAATTAACATTTTATCAGCACGATAGGTTTAATAAGGCAACTATCAATATCTTGGTAGTCTATAAGCGACGTTTCCTGCCATCAAGAATTGTGTTTATTTGCCGCATTATAAAAACTCTTTAAAAATGCATGGATTCTGCCACATAGGAAAATGTCTAATACGATAATAATACCCTAAGAAATGGTCCTGCGATTCTGTGACAAGTCTCAAAAATTTATTGCCAGTCACGCATGACGAAGGTCATGGACAAAACGTCCTCAAAGTATTAGAAATGTTTTCACGCTCCTATATTTCCGATGGGTTAATACTTGTATTTTCCTGGTATTAAAAAGGCTTTTTCTTAAAATAACCCAAAATACTTTTACTTTAAGACTATTTCAGGGTAAAGCGGCTATATTTTTGAAATGACAGTTCTTTAAAAATAGAGTTGTTTCTTTATAAATAATGTAAATCGCCTGTTTAATCGATGACTATGGACAAGGCTTGAATTATATTTCCGACGTGGATAGTCATTTATGTGACAAACATAGATATCTACAATTCCTTTGGTGTTTGGAGTTCATTAAAGTGTATGTATCTCTGTGGTATTATGTATTTTTATGTGTTTGCGTTGTTGGCTAATACCCTAAAAACACACAAAAGTAGCTTACTTTGGAGATAAATGGATGGAGCAATATGCTTTTATCGCTATCATATAAAAAAGCAGGTAATTCTAATTTAAATTGGAAATATATATCGTGATATAAGTGGGTACAAAACACGGTAAAGCCCATAAGCTTTCATATTCGGTGTCGAGCGAATCATGACCTTCATAAAGTTCTATTAACCTCTGACTTCGATTGAATTGAAACCGCCATTATCCACTTACGATGGTACATAATGGTGACGTGCCTGTCATAGTACAAATTTTGTTAAACGCTCTAACCAAGTTCTATCATGACAGTCATAATCTATTAGAAAGGTCACAGGAAATCGTTGTTACTGCTATCTTGGTATAGTGAGTTTGAAATATTGAAATGTGAGTGAATATTTACACTTCAATATCTTCAATGCCCACAAAAACACTCGCATATATGTATACACTACAGAGGTCGTAAATATATTTATTATTATATTTTATATTAATGGCAAAAACAAAGTAGTGATAAATAAAATAGTTTTAAAAGTAATATTTGATCTAAACATGATTTATACAAGGTCATAATAATATGGATGTAAGAGTTTTGGTTGATGATGTAGTG
>NJDC01001275.1:78621-101073 GCA_002245475.1 Calephelis virginiensis
GCCTTATCGCAAAGAAAAAACAATTTGTCCAGCTTAAAAGGGAATCTTATCTCCAGGTATATTTTCTTGTTTCAGCTTCTCCGCGTTGCTTCTGGTTTTAACAAAAGGGCCAAACCTTGCTAGCAAAAATCTGTTAGGCTGATATAAAAATATACAATCATATTAATAGGAATTCGCATATCGATATTGCTACGAGTAAAACCCTAAAACGTATAAAAAATACTTTCTATTTTTAAGAGAATCAAGAAATGTTGATTAGCCCTGTTTTGCATTCAAAGGTCATTGCCCTGTATTTGATTGCTTTTTGTTTGCGTTTGTATGAGACTAAATAAATTGGTTAACTAAGATCACTTATAAATACTTTAAAGAAAGAAAATAACCCCTTGTACAGGACTTGATTTACACTCTTACCTCCTTACTTATAAAACTTACGCGCCCATTAATCTGGTGTGTAACTTCATATTTGTTAGCAAAAGTGAAGTTACACAATAGATCAACGGGCGCGTAAGTTTTATTAGTAAGGGGGTTAGTCTCTTGCTAATGACGCTTCCCCATTTGAGTTAATGAGAATTCAATAGGGTTTTGGCGCCATCGAGAGAAAAGATGGTCGAAGTTTTTTTCATAATTATTGAATTTCGTGTTAATATTCAGTGAAATTAGTCAATTTTGGTGGCATTTTGTATAATTTTGTTCAGTGAAAGTGCACAAATGAAATAATCATGAAGAAATTAGCGTATCGTATATTTCCTCGTTGCCGCCAAAACTCGTTACATGAGCTTGTGTAAAAAGGCCACCGTTTTACCCAAGAGCCTGACATAACTTACTGACGACTTATGACTGATGATTAATTAAAATTGATATAAAATTTGATGCAAATTACTACTTGACTAATGGCTAAATACTAACGTGAAAGCCAAAACCTAAAGAAAGAAAGAAGAGAATTCAATAATGCAGTAAATTTCTTTTCCTCTGTATGATTATATGGTAATATTTAATTGAGTTTGTTAGTTCAGATCTACAGCAACGTAATTAACAGGAAAGGAATTTAAAAGATTTGAATCCTCAGTAGCTCAAATGGGAGAGTATCGTTACCGAGAAATGACGAGATCGAGTTCAATTACTGTCTTTAAAAAATTGTAAAAAATATCTTAAGCACGATAAAAGTAAAAACATTAAAGTATCGCTATTTAACTTTGTAATAAAAGCGCTTACTTTCGCTTATTTCTAATAATTTAAGAAGGAAAATGCAAAGCTTGTTTTAAACATCAATTCAAAGCACTTCCGTGAACAGTAATGGTGAGTTGGTTAGTACAGTGTTAAACACAGTATTTCATACTCACCCTTATTGGGAAGCAGCAATGATACTGAAGTTTCTATTGCGAGCTGCTCCGCTGTGGAACTAATAGGAGTACACTATAAATATTCAACGCAGGCTTTATAGACCACAGGACAAAGTGTTTTTAATTTATTTATTTCGTTAATTTATTTTCTGGCAATTTAAACATACATTTTTAGCATGAAGATTCATATTATTATACAAAATCTGTCTGTTATGCTTTCACGGCTGATATGGACGAAATTTGCTATGTAAATAGTCAAAGACTTAAGTATAACATAGGCTACTTTTCCGAAATTTAACAACCAAAGACCATTACGAGGATTGAAAATTTGTATGAAAATTTATTCTACGCACAAGAAATCGCGGTTAAACGGCTAGTAGGTTATAAATAAAAATAAATGCTCATGATAGTATACTGTAATACAACTATACATTTAAAGTTAATAAACAAATTCACTTTTCTAAACATTCAACAATCAAGTTGTATATTCTTTTTCTAGTCAGAAAAATGTAAACATCACATTTTTTAAGAACTAAAATATTACCTCAGACCAGAATCGTCCTCGTAAATTCCGCTTGAATATTTGTAAAATATGGACCAAACAGACTTAAGACTCCAATTTTATAATATTTTTGTAGTTAAGATGTGCAAGATTTCACTTTTAGTTTTATACTACTAAGTTCTCTATGAGCCGCTGATATTAGTAGGTGGTACTACAATAAATAATATTCTTCCATTTTAATTTTTAAAGTTTCATAACAAATTAGAATATTGACCTAAAATATTATATGAATATTTTCATAATTGAAAAATTGGAATCATACTGTCTTGTGAATTTAAAAAGAAAATGCCTTGTCCCATGGACTAAACTACATACTGTTTGTTAGAGAACTGAAGTCTATTAAACTTCTTTAATTGCTGTTGCTTAGTTAATATGTTTCTTGTAACATAAACATCGTATGTATAGGATAATTAATATAATGTTAGCGAATTTTGTTTACTTACAGAGTCTGGAGTATTAAAGTTAGAATGATTAGGTGTGTTTATTACTTTTCAACAGTAAGAATGGCTGTAAAAGTTTTAAGTACATATTAATATGATAAAATTATTATCAATTTATATTATTATACAAACTTGACAGACGTTGCCCTGTCCTAACTTTTAATATTGTTTTTTGAAGTGAAAACTTCTTTAGCGGCATTGCGCACTTTTTTTGGAATGGGTAAAAACTTCTAAACTCGCATCCCGACACGTGACCTAATCGAAAATTCGTAAGACGGCGCAGGGCGCTTGCGCAAATGTTCGTGTTGTCATGTTTGTGTACGATAGCGCAATAAATGAATACTGTATTCTACCACATAAATGATAGTACTTTCATACTGATAATTAAAGCAATTGGTGCAAAATTATTACCTTACTATTCCAAAATATCAAAAATTCACCACGTTAATATTTATGTTTTCACTTCTGCCGGCACTCCCGGAGTGCAGCCCGTCGTTGTTTTTTCAAATGAATGCTCATTAACAGACAATAATTAACAGAACAAAAGAAACAGCGACATTGTTCCATCAGTTTAAATGTTGATACTACGAGTATCAAAAAAGGGAAATATAGCTTTATTTTTATAAATATCTAAATGGATATTTATTATGATTAAATAAATAAATATTATTGTAAGCCATTTTGATATGAAAGCGAAACATCTTAATGTTAAATATTTACAAGACTGGTATTGTGCTGTGGAGTACATAGCCAGAATTGGTAAATTTGCCTTACAGTGTTTGCCTTATAACGTCAGTGTCCCCCATTTTTGTGTTCCGTCCTGAATGGTATTGCAGCCGGTAGCTGATAGAAAAAGGCGTGTTAAGTTTATATGTTTAATTGTGTGGTATTAGGTTTGACGTGTGTGTGTGTGTGTGAAAGTGTGCGAGAGAGAGAGAGAGAGAGAGAGAGAATGTGTTTCAAGCGTCAGTCTATGTTATCATAGCTACTAAACGGATGGACCGATTTCGATGAGATTATTTTGTTTTGAATGCCTGCCTTGATCGAGATGGTTCTTAGCTACTTACTACGGAAAGATGTAGTCGAAGGCAATTAAAAATGTTTACTTTATGATTAATTTCTTGATATTTTCAAGCATATTTTAAAAAACCGTAAGTAACATATTCTTGTTATGATACTACGCAATCCTTTCCGGTCTTGGTTCAACCCAGGCGGTGTTTGTCGGTTCGACTACACCTGGTTTTACATACAATGTGCAGTGGGCGTTGGTGCGTGACTAGACTTAGAGGACGTGCACCGTTTTTTATAGATTCCACCCTTTTAGCACAAAACATTATCACCTCATTAGAAGTCTGTGTTCAAACTAAATGTTGAACAAAAAAAAAATAACCTTATCAGTGTCAGAAGTCGGATTATTTGTTTTGTGGTAAAATGCGTCATTACTTCTTATAATATAATTTAACTTGGCTCCGCTGTTTTGCACCTATGATTTAGTTTTAATTGAAAATCGCCCCTTGGCCGACCGTGATAAAATATGGCGACTCATTCAAATGAGAATATTTGGTTGACGACAATGAAAGTTGATCCAGTAGGTTTTGATCGAAGCAGAAAATAAAAAATATGTCTCGATTTCAGAATCAGTCCAGAAACGCGTCATGTTATCCCAGGGATATTTCAATTCACAAACGCATTTCTTTTACGATTTTATCTTAATGTATATTGTGTATACAGCCTAGATATAGCTCGGTGTTTTGTATGTATTGTATGTATTAGCATGTTATGTTCTTATATCTTATAGAGTGATTTTGTAGCCAAATACCATCGCACACTAACTACTCTAAAGTGTAATTAATATCTTCGCAAAAAAAGTATCTTCACGCTCATATCCCTGAAGAAATAGGCACAACCAGGGCACCCGTGACTAGCCAGAGACATTGAGTCCCACAATATGATAGGTGGCAAGCCTATCACCAACCGGACACATGTCCAATCCCGAGCAACGTTTTTGATTAGAAAATTGGAAACAACGAAATTTTCTTTTTGTTGCCACACTTGGGAACCGAACCGGGACCTCATTCACCAGCACCTGGACTGCTAGACCACAGAGGCAACATATCCTCGTTAAATTTAATTTAAACATTATGAGAAGTTTAAACGTTAAGAGAGCTTACAGACAAAAATATGTTTGCTAGGTGCTAGAGCAACGACCCTACCGGTATAGTTCCACCGGCCACATTATTCATTCTGTCATAATGTAAATGCTCGCCATTGTTGTATTCAGATTTGGAGGCTAGAGTAGCCGTAAATATACAAAGAGACTTAATATTCCGTTCTTAGGTTGGCAACGCAAAGTTTCCATTATAGGTGTTAAAAAAAGAAGAAAATGAAGTATCTTCCCGCTCTTGTTCCCAAAGAGGTAGTCAGAGGTATATCCAGGACGCCAAATATTAGTCCCACAAATTATAGTCGGCATACCTATCGCCACTGGGCACGCCTATCCAATAGCGAGCAACGAACATTATTTATTAAGACATCTTAAGTTGCCTGACTCGAGAATCGAACATAAGACTGAATGTAGTCAACGCAAACACTGAACCACTAGAATACTCTAAATGATTTCTTTATATTATCTTTACAAAAATAATATTGATAAAAAAGCACATCTAAAAAATGTACATAATATAATCACATTTGTTCTTTAAATTTCATGAATACACAGACGATCATATATCTATAATGAGCATACAAATGTCCATGTCAAAAATTGAACTATAGCTTTGTTAAAGATCGGCGTTAAATGTGTGCGCTACCTCCTCAACCTAAAGGCGTTATTATGGGAACGTTAACCCGTATTCATATCTCGTTATATTGTGGCAAGTGATTTATCTGCTGATTATTTTGCCCCTGACTGTACCGGGCGTTGACAATGGCAGGTATTTAGCAAACATCAGTATCAGGTGGGAATGTGTACAGTCTCTTTCATACAGTGATTTTAAAATATTTAGATCTAGCCGAAGACACTAAGTCCCACAATTTAACAGGTGGCAAGCCTAACGACAAAGGGGCACATATCCAATCCCGGACAACATTTTTTTATCAGAAAATCGGAAAAACCGATAAAAAATGTGGTATGTTTATATTAATTTTTAAACACTTACGGCCTTGCAAATAAACATAAACTAATTTTTATCTCGGTTATACTAGTAACAGTTAGTATATTTTCTAACAAATGAAATCTACGTAATTTCGTTACAACTATTACCATATTTATTCATAGGTGCACCAAATGGTAAAGCCGCAAATCTCTTCTTCTTTCTTTACGTATGGTAAAGTTAGTAGGGCGAGGGATTTCTTTTGGGAGGATTTCATTTAAGGATATGTTATATTTAGGACAGTTGAAGAATATAATATGTTCCCCAGTTCCTTCGTCTAAGCCACATTCACATAAGGAGTGGTATCTTACTCGAATTTCCCTTAACTAAACAGGGGAAGACGAGTGATCCAGTCGTAACCTAATGATGGAAAAATAGCAGATTTATTGATTATTTTAAGGTTGAAAAACCACGGTTTTTTGGGGATGGAACTTTGTATGTTGGCATAATATCTACTTTTATTGCGTTTAGAAATTGACCATGCTGAGTTCCGTGACTTTCCTAGATTAACTCGAGAAATAGAGTTCAAATCATGAGGATAAATTTTTTAATCATTGGTATTTCCTATGGTTATAGCCTTTTTAGCACAGGAGTCAGACTCATTTCCATGGATACCGCTATGGCTTGGGATCCAAGCTATTTCTACTTTTAAATTTAAAAGGGAACATATTGTGTACAATGCTTCTTTAAGCTTTGAGATTAATGGAAATTTGGATTTGGAACTAAAGGGGTTACCGAGAAGCAGATATAGACTAATAAGGGAATAAAAAAAATAACATATTTGTTTAGGTTATGGCTAATGATGAAATGAATAGCTTCCAAAAGAGCAGCGGCCTCAACAGTGAAAATAGAGGTCTTTGGAGGGCACTTAACGCTGAGGAATAATACTTTGTATCTTGGAATCCAGACTCCTTCCCCTACAGCGTCACGTAGTGAGAGCTTCGAAGCATCTGCGTAGACAGTTAACCAGTCTGACCATCGTCTAGAAATAACTTCGTTAAATACATGATTTGCATTGGGATCGTTTTTTTTATGCCCAAATCAAGAGATATCTCCGGTTTATATATAAGGGCTTCAAAGCTGACAGTAAACAGGGGGAAGGTTTTTGTTTGGAATATTGGAGATTTGAACTATGACATTCGAATGTAACTTTTTAACAGGCTTGGCAAAGTCAAATAGTTGCAGTTCTCTGACATCTGTAAGAGGATTTCAAGCTTACTTAAGAGAGGATGGTGAGTCACAGAAAGCACTTTATACATGAACTGGGCCGCTAAATATTGCTGTCTAAGTAAAAATGGAGGGTCTACACATTCTGCCTGGAGGGCATTGATAGGAGAACTACGCATTGCTCCGGAAATTATGCGAAGACTCTTAGATTGGATTTTATCGAGTTTATCAAGGCCAGATTTGTTACATGTACTAAATAAGAAGCTTCCATAGTCCAAATGACTCCTAACTATAACGTTTTACAAATTTTCTGGGAACATGGATGTGAGCCCCACCAGACTCCGGAAAGAGTGCAAAGGACGTTCACCACTCTTTCCGATTTCTGGGCTGAGTCTAGGAGAACACCTAAGAAATTTACTGTTTTTCTAGAGGGAATAATCTCTTTACCTAGCCTAAGTGTAACTGATGGAACCGCACGCTTTTTAGTAAACACAACTGAACATCTCTTTGGGGCCGACAGATGTAAGCCATGTTCCTTCAGCCATTCCGACAGGGAGCTAAGAGCAATATTTAAACTGTTGCTTGTGTCTAATATATTCTTATTTGTGATGTATAAGGCAATATCGTCCGCATATTGTAGTATCTGACAGGGTTTGTTAACCACCGCATCCAGGTTGAATGTGTACACGCTGTACAAAAGAGGGCTAACGACGTCGCAAATCTCAATTTTCGGTAAGAATTTTGTTGATAAACATTTTTGATTTGTAACAATTTGACATTGCATTAACATTTCTATTGCCTCTGTGGTCTAGCGGTCTGACATCGTACTTGACTAATTGAGGTCCCGGGTTCGGTCCCCGGATCAGGTGACAAAAAAAATGGTGAATGTGAATTTTCATTTTTTCTTAAAAAAATAACGTTATCGGGATTGGATGATATGTGACTGGTTGGAAATAGGCTTGCCACCTATCACATTGTAGCACTTAGTGTCTTCGGTTAGTCGTGGCCTTGTAGGTGTCCTGGTTTTGCCCCTGCCTAATTCTTCAGACATAGGGGCGTGAAGATTTACATTTTGGAAGAAATGACTTATCCCTTCAAAGTATTGTTTACTACCAGTTTTCGGAAAAAATACTATGTTTGGTGAAGTTAAACTTGTGTATCACGTACAAACTAAATTTTGTTAAATTAAAAAAAAAATTAGGAAATACGTCAAATGAAATGGCTGGCAGAAAGAGAACGTTGCATTAACCAAAAAAAAGAGAAGATCAATTGTGTTGACTGTTATTAACGTGGTATTTCTTTTAAAACGACTCCATTTTATTTACAGCAACTTTTAAAATATGATAGTTTTAGTTTTCCTTATCTTACGTAGTCGGTTTATCACATTAATAATTTCTTTAATCAGTCCTATGTTTTTATTTTCATAACAAAGATAAAATAAAAAAGATTTAATTTAAATATTAAAAATATTCATGGCAGCAGAATAGGTACAGGCAAAGCGTATTTTTCAAAATAATAAAGTTAGTAGTAACGTAGTTTTAAAGGTAATAAAATCTCCTTTTATTTAAATTTAGTATGCCAATAAAATTTTAAGTTCTATCTTTAATTTTAAACACCTCAAGTTCAAAGGTACCGACCACAAATATCCGGAATATATCCAGTGCGAAATAATTCCGAAAATTGCAGAATTATAGCCCTCGCATCACAGCAGTTGATGCGGTAAAATTCTAAATGCAAGCTTACGGCGAGGGAAACATTTGCTTATCTTAGGTCGTTTTTTCTCCAAAACGGAAAAATTTCGGATGTTTGTATTCCGTTTTCGTAGTCGTTTCAGAGAACAAAATATACAAAACAATGTTTTATACGCGATATCTAAGCGATAAAACAATATGCAACCTAATTTTTAAAATATGTAGCCGAAAAGGAATGATTTTCTGTGAAAACATTTATACTATGATCCGAATAATTTACAAAGTGTGAAGATAATTAATTTAAAACATGTATAATGACTTTTGGAAAATTGTATCTGTAAAACAAAAATGAAGTGTTTATAGAGTTAGGATGAGACAACCCATCGCTTATTGTGTTAGGTACTGAGCTATTCTGTCAGTCTTGTCAGTTATAAATGACCACTTCTTTTTTTTACGTATTACTTCAGCCACAAGACAGTGACTGCCACGCACCTATGGTATTTGTTAGGTGACTGTTTTTCTGTATATTCAGCATCGTACGGGTGAAGAAACTTCTACGTCATCGCACCAAACTTTTTATTACATCAATCTATCTATTGAAAAAAATGTATCAAAATCCGCTGTGAAGTTTTAAATATCTAAAGATACATAGAGACAGATAGAGGAAAGCATCTTTGAATTATACTATGTAGTGAATGAAGTATAATGGCATAAATATAAATAATCAATATATTATATTATAGCCTTTTAAGATTTGCGGATGTTTTGTTGTCTGAAAACACAACGCAACTGTACCAATGCGGGTGAGTCGCTGCGAAACTCTATCACCTAGTCAGAAGTCACGGTGTTAGTGACGGTAAGCCTGTGCTCGCCTTTTACGAGCTACCTGGCAGGAAGGCGTATGGCCAGACCACAGATGGACCATCACGGGGAGAAATTTACATACACTTCTTTTATCATATTTTAGTAAGAAATAAAAGGAAAATTTATTTATATTGATATTATTTATTTAGCGAATACTTAATGATCTAGGGAAAGTAGCCAATATTGAATGCTCTTAAGATTTTTAACCCACTCAAAAATAAGGGGAGGTCCTCAAATCGACTGTATGTTTTCTTTTCGTGTATTTGTTCCGTGATTAGTCGGCCAATAGCCAACCGATTTTTTAGAAAGATAGGTCTTGATTCCGAGGTGGTCTAATCTTAATTTTATTAATTTTTCATTTATTGAATCGTTTCTTTCTTTGGCAGTTGGTGAAGCTCCATTATGTATTATTTTTTAGATATGAATACACTTACACTGTTTACTTAATACGTAACAAAAAACAATGAAATGACAATATAAACCAACCGGTTTCGCTGTAACAGCATCTTCGGAGCTGTGTTAATTTATTGTAACTGTTTTACCATTTAACAACTAAAACATTTACATTGACAACTTGTAGTATTTAAGTTGTACTTAATAGTACATAATTTTTTTGTTCTATGCACAAATTCAAACAGTGTTAAGCATTACTCAAAAACTATAAATAGGATGTTAATAAAAATTATATATGGCCACCTTAGAATCATTTCCTATCGTACCCAATGAAACAGCTAAGGAGGTTTTGAATGTATCTACAAAAAAAGATCATAATGGGTTTCGAACAGATAGGAAAATATTTTGTTTAAAAGTGAAATATAATTAATTTATAATAAGATTTGTTTACACGATTGTACTGTAATATTTAGTCCTTAGTAAACGTTATTTGTGGCGCACCATAGAAAGAACATTTTGAACAGTCAACCAGTTATGGTAAGGGATCAAGGGAGTTTGTTAGTACAGTATAAAATTATGCTTTCTTACATAATGATGTTGCAAATTAATTGTTGCCTTACCGGGTCACAAAAGGAAAGTAAATGATTCTGAAAACTATTTATTTGAAAACTATTCTTTGTAATATTTTATTGATGTGAAACTTATTTCTAGCAGTAGATATATCCTCAAATTCAGATTTCACTTGGCGTCTAGTCTGATTTAATTTAAAATTTCGAGCCTATCTCTTATTGTTAAGCATTTGATTCAAGCGAAAGAGATTGGATGTGGAAATAAAATTACGCTTTCTTTATCCCCTGAAGAATTAACGTCTAGACTGTGAATTTAATGAAAGTGCCATTTAATGTACTTGAGAGAAAATAAAATGACAGCCGTTTGCCAATTGAATTTTTATTTAAATGGAATATTTCTATACAAATACGTGATTCATTTGGAAAGTACTTTGGTTTCACACATTTAATGAATTTTATTCATAAATGTACACTTAACAACCATAGCAATAAATATGTGACATAGATATTTTTATAAACAATATAGAGTGAACGATTAAAAAATGTAGAACATGTTTGATATATATAATATAATTTTGCAATCCCTATAATGTCAGTTATGACACAAATAAAGTAATTACTATTTACTGAAAGGAAAGATCACCTTTATATAATATTCGACAAATATCTGATGTAATAACAACATTATTAATAAAATGACAAAATCATAATAACATTTATGTAACACACTGGAAAGTCTTATTGACAAAATTTCAAGAAAATTAAACGGTATATTTTACGATTTCAATTATAATTACGTCCATTCCACTTGTAGTTTACGATAGATGTTTAAATGTTCGACGGACTAAATAAATATTAATAAAATTGTTATTTATTCCCTTTCAAGTCATTTTCAACAGCATTACAATTGGTAGTTACTTAATATGTCATAAAATTCCCGTAAACGATATGTAGGCGAGTTTCTCAAGCTGTTAAAATCGGATTAGTGTCATATACGTCGAAATCCCACAGCATAAGCAAGATTTGCTGTATTTCTTCCACATTTATAACCGTATTATCGTCATCTTATCCTTAGATCTCATTCTTAGATAGAATATCGATATCATTTCATAACTCAATTGTAAATCATTGAAGTAAATTAACACATTCATTTGAATCTCATTTATATTTCCTATTAGTATTTACAAATGTAAAGTTAATGGTATTTTGTTCTAGTTTCAACTTTATTCCTTTGAGATAAAGTTATTAATTCTAATATTTGACGGTTGTAAAACATAGGTCCACATACTTGTCTATTGTTGAGATTTGTTTACAGAATGGTGTTGACTTTGGCGTGAGAATTGGTTTCTAACGTTCGTAACGCTGGTAGGTCTTTGTACAAATATGATGTACTACTGTAAAATCGATTATCCGATAAGCAAGGCAAATAATGTGCCTAAATAAATTTCGAAATGCGTTACTTGGATAGGAGAGTAGATTCTATGCTTATATAAAGAAACAGGTCAATTAGGGTAAAATAACACGTTGTTGGTTATATAGTTAGCATTTTCTCAACGTCTAACGTCATAGAATATTCACAAGGGTCAGGTTCGATGCCAGACCGGATCCGACATTGTGGGAAGTATCAACCAGACCTCTGATGGTAAAGTGTTGTGCAGCAGTTCGTTCAGGTATCGTAACGCTGTTACTGTTGTAGTTATTCCAGTAACTTGTCTAGATGGAAGGCTAGTCGTTTTATAGTTATACACTAGACCTAGCATCCCAGCCACAGGACAGAGACGCACCTGTACTATCTATGGTGTCTATAGGTCACAGTTACCATCAAGAAAGACTTGTGGTAGTTTGCTGTAAAAAAAACACTAAAGTGAGATGTATATTTCCAAATGTAAACGCTCCCGCATACGCAGTTAACACTTCTGAGTTTACACCGGAAGTAAGCGATAATAAGTCCATCATGAAGCCTTAATCAGTTTCTGACTGAGTTAATGTGTAAATTGTTCAATACTCGATGAGCATTCTCATTAACGTTTCATTATTTTACTGATTCACTTGATGGAGTTTACTTATAGCTTATATAGAAAAAGCAAACTTTTATTCTCTATTATAGTCTTTCAGAGATCAATTTATGAAAAAATCTTTAAGTATGTGCATATCAAATTTAATCAAAATCGGTTCAGTGGTTAAATAAGCTTTTTTGATTATTTGGGGTCGGATATTACAAATTGCACATTAAGTTTACTTATCATATACACCTATTTCTGCATGATTACTGTAAAATTCTAATACTGCTTGTTGTTAAATTCTACTTAATACTAATAGCCAATAATACTTATATAATTGTGATAGTAAATATTTAAGTGGCCACTATCGCATAAGAGCAGGCGAAATATCAGTGGAAACATAGTTGCATCGTCATCTTTTTAGAAATGAGTAAAATTGTTTCTTGAAGATGTCCTAGAACTAGTGTTTCGGAAAACCTGCCACATGTATTTGATTTTACAACCATTGAGCTACAATAGTCTAGGGCGATGTAGAAAATTGTATGAATTCGCAAAGTAGATGAACACGGGTAGGGATGAAATTCGGAGTTCTGAATTCTGTGAAGTCCATTAGCAGGTATTAGTCTCAAAGACTTCTCTGAGTACTCCCCATAAGATATTTGGTAGAAAACTCTCTAGGGAACCAACTTCTCTGCTCACTAAAAGGTCAACCTGGTAATAGATTATTTGATGATTGGTCGCCGATAATCCAAATTGCTCTACATTTTTACAGTTTTTTTCCGTGTTGGATAGTACCTTACCATAAAGTGCGAAAAGACATATTTATAAACGTTAATAGTATCTTCACGCTCATATTCCCGAAGAGGTAGGCAGAGGTACAACCAAGGCACCCATGACTAGCCGAAGACACTAAGTCCCACAATGTGATAGGTGGCAAGCCTATCGCCAACCGGGCACATTTCCAATCCCGTTAAACATTTTGTTGGCCGACCCGGGATTCGAACCCGGGACCTCATGCAGTCAAGTCCAACACCCAGACCGCTAGACCACAGAGGCGATTATAGACGTTAATAAAATAATAATATTGAAAGATACGTAATCTGCAACCACTACCACCATCACGCACTACTCGCCACTGTCACATTGTGTTTGGAGGGCTGGCAGGGTAGTCGGTTAAATAATTAATACAAAAATTCTTACATCGCGCAGTTTAGAAACACACAATTAACATTTTTGATGTCTATTGGTTAACCATATTTTTTAACATCAGAAAATCTCTCTTTGTTATTACAAAAAACTGTAACTGGTAATCGATTTAATTTACAAAACGTTCTTCGGCGGGGACTTAAAAAAAACAAGAACGTATAAATATCAAGATTTTACTTTTGTGATAAGTTCGTTTGACCACTTAATTATGATGCAACATTTGATAACTGTTAGTTTCGCAGATGTTGACGGACAGTAACGCTTGCCATCTGCCAAAAAAGCTTATTCATCTTTATATTTCTGAAACAGATAATAACAGATTAAAAAGTAATATTTCGGGAGCCAGCAACGTTTTTGAAAAAGAATTTAAGTGTGTTTTCCATATTTATTTCTTTATTAGTATGCGGACAGTCTGGCATCTAGAACTCGTTGCATTTTTAGTGCACAACTAATCTTTACTTCTTCCATACTTTTTTAGTAGGTTCTAGTAGTATGCCTAGTTTCACTACGCGGCAAGTACGTCAGCTTCTATTGATTTACAAGTACTAGGTACAAATAGGCCTGTATTGGGCACAATCTATAGAATGAAACATCCCATTAAAATAAATCACGCTTGTAACAGTCACCAACAAATTTTAGTGTTAACGTAATCTTTTGTTAAATCGAAGATGTCTATTCTCGCACATAGTAGATTTTTGTTAAGTAGAGCTTAGATTTTTTAATATAATAAAATAGAAAACAAGAGGCTATTCTGACGGTGAGAGATACCAGTGGCCTATAAACACCATAGAATTTGTAGTTGCGTCGCTCAGTTGTAGCCGAGGTGTTTGACTAATTAATGTTCAAGTATACGTCCGGCTACCCTACGTTTCTGACTGGAACATGACACTGTCATTATAGGAGTAGAAATAGGTATGGCGGTGGAGCTGAGCATGGCACTTTACTATTCTACATAGGCGATCCGGACAGCTCTAATTATCATATCAAAGACACAAATAACGATTACAACAATGTTTTTTTTTGGTAAATCGAAATAGGTATATAGAAAAACATGAGGAACGGATAACAAAAACGATTTTTGTTTTGATTTTAAACATGTATTTTTTTCTGAAACATCTTTAATGTATGAACTGTGTGTTATACAATTTAATGTGTTGAAATGGCTAACGATATATTTAGTTAGCAAAAGTAGTATTTAAAAACACCTGTGAATTTAATACAGTACTCTGATCCGTACGTACAGATATATTTAGACTACTGAAATTTTAATACAAATTAATTACTGCCAGCGAGAGTTGTTAACGTGGTATAAAAACCCGACTTGTGGCCAAACACCATTAACATCTAAGGTATTCCAGCTTGAATGATATGGTAGCTGATAATCTTACTTTTGCTTGAGGCCTAACATCCGAACTTAAGCAACGCACCATTACCACGTTTGATGCCTCTAGATGGCAGGAATTTCTTATAACTAGGAAATCCGTCTCCACTTTGTCTTCCAATATGATAAAGGTCTTCAGACGATGCACGGTCGTCTATTACGATCATAAGAACTTTTTGCTTGTTCGTTACTTTTATAAAAAAACATTTTATGCGCTATTTCGTATCTGCAAGATACCTTAACTAGTTTGAATAGTCTTTTTGGGATATGTTAACTAGATGCCACAGTTGACACCTGGGAAGCCACAAGTGAATCCGTGACATTAATGCAACTGACTTCCGAATGCAATCGAATATCCAAACTCAGGTGGAAGTTTTCAATACGCTTCGTGACCATGACGCTTACGATTGAAACGTTTTATGCAATATGGAACCACTTTGCATATTGAACCAAATATTTTGTTCTTCGGAATGAAACGATTCCATTATCTGTTAATATGCACTGGACTATTCCAATCCAGTCAGTCGCATCTAAGTAGTAAAGCGCTGTAAAGCAACTCGCCTTATCTATTTCTACTACTATTGCGTTTGTGTACGCTATTATCTTGATTCTTGTTGAACAATAATAAATAAATAAGGGGTGGAGCATCCACTTAATTAGCACATGTGGTCTAAGATTTCGATCGTAAAAAAGCGATGCACCAGTAACATCTACCGTGTCAATATTTGACCGTTATTTTTTACCAGGAAAGCTGCTTTTCCGTGTGCTATCTTCTATTATAACTAAAATCTTTCGTATTTTTTAAAGCTTTAAACTGTCTCGAGTCGTCAAGTTGCAGGTGTGTTTTTCTAACGTTATTTTTTAATATTATTTTAGCAGAAAAAGTTATGATTATCGTAGTTTTGTGGGTAAGATAAACATAATGAGATAATGTTAGTCTCCTAGTTGCTTTATAATAAAAATTCTAAGTCTTACCATCAACTATACTATATTATAACAAATTACTGCACATATATTTGTATCTGTAAACGTAAATTGCATCTGGTTAATGTGTTTTTTTTTTCTAATATGGTCATGTTGGTCAAATGGTAAGCTTATATGCCAAACAATGTCGATAGGCGTTCTCAGATTCGTTCCCTCATAGGTTCAGACGTTCGTATATAAAATATGTAGTTATTGTATTTCTGCGTGTTTATTAAGTTTATTTTAATATGGTATTTCTTCAGTTTTCAAAAATATGCCTTTATATTTGAATAATTAACTGAAATAGTAAAAAAAATCAATAATCAAACCTAAAATAAATAAATGAAGAACTTCTAATATTCCACATTTACTTACTCAAGTTCAATGACTTGCACACGATGACTGGATATCAGCTTCTTAGCGACTGTACCTATATTTATGTTTGTGTAATTTTTATTTAAGTATGATTTCATACTTCAATAAAATTACCATAGGTACGCATTTTGAGAACGTATCCCTTGTTGGAATATTATAAACTAATTCTATAACATGTTATTTTAACCGAGCGACTTCATGGTGAAAACAGAAGATCGGGTCTTATGGCGTACACTGGAGGAAAATGAAGTCAAGCAGTGAACTTCCATACACTAAAATATTAGTAGTATGTGTATGTAATTTTTATCTGTCTTAGTTTTTGTAGTGAAATGTAGCTTAGAGCCCATCTACCAAATATTTATAACTCCAAACATCTATGTTATATATAAGTCAAGGTTATATCTTACCATCATGAGACGGAGAGTTGTGTGCTTGTTACCTGACTTGAAAAAATCTTCAACAAAAAGCATCTTCACGCCCATATCCCCGAGTAGGCGGAGGCACAACCAGGGCACCCACGACTAGTCGAAGACACTAAGTCCCACAATGTGATAGGTGGCAAGCCTATCGCCAACCAGGCACATTCCCAATCCCGAGCAACATTTTTTTTATTAGAAAATTGGAAAAATCCAATTTTCTATGTTGCCCTACCCGGGACTCGAACCCGGGACCTCATGCAGTCAAGTCCAATAACTGAACCGCTAGAGCACACACCTGACTTCTTACATAAAACCCCGCTTTAAATATCACTGTTCTAATGTAATCATAATTATTTCAGGATAATAGAAGGTTTGAACCTGCCCATATTGATGCCTTGAAATACCTAGACCTATCACACTTTTATACAGGTTCTAAATATTCAGACTTATAAAACTATTTATTTAAATATAACTGTCAATAGTGTGAATTGCTTAAAATCATCCAACTTGATCAAATCAGAGCTTCTGTAATACGAGACACGTAGATCGATTCGTTCCAAAGTTGCGCCTTCTGTGGCGGCACCATACAAAAACTTTCCGTGTTCCAATTAGTTGTTTAGGAGAACTGTGTCAAAACTGCGTTTGACAGGAAAAAAGGTGCTACCATTTCGTCTCAATGAAGCGACGCCATTTTTAAAGCACTTTATTCAAATTAAGCTATTGGAGATGGTGGAATTAGTTAGTCGTTGTTAGTTAGTTAGCCATCATCATTATTCTAGCGTCAATCTCAGTTATTTACGAAAATGCAGATTTTACATTCTTCTTCTTTTACTATAGATGGTCTTCCATATCCTGGAGGATTGAAGTTTGCACAAATATATCTTCCACGGTATGTACTACTCAGCGTTATTTGGGTTGATTCTTTTACCTGTCCTTTTGTTCCTTGAGCTTTAATTAATTGTAAATTTTCCACCGCGACTAAGTGTTCGCTATCTTCACGCGATGATTTGAGGGTTGGCAGCTTGTAAATTTACCTTTACATGAAATTGAACTAAACATTCTTGCCTTAGATTAGGAAACCATGATTATCATCTTTGGTCTCTATAGTGTACGTTTGCATTCTACATCAGGAATATTACTAATATTTTTTTCTGTTTTTATAAATTTTATAAATTTTAAAAAGTCTAAATTTGTTAAATTTTTTTTGACATGCATGAAGATTTGCAATACTCAGCTTTGTCACATTTGAGAAGTTGTATTGGGGAGATATCTGGATCTAGAAATGAATAAACAACTAATGTATAATAACTTTATTGAAAATTATAGGAATATGGACATAGATTAAAATAAGATTGTGTATATATTAAAGAAAATTGTGTTACATCGAAATTGTTTAGTACATTACGTTCATACTCTTCAAGTAACATTGTTATATGGAATTAAATATAGTTAGTTAATACTGGATTACAGTTTACTTTTTATAAAAAAGTAATCGTGATGGCTAGAACATAGTCATATTTTATAGTGAATAGTCTATAGGATAATTACAGATTATAGATAAAAAATACGATTTGAAATTTTATAAACTAAGAAGCAAAACAAAAAGGTATGTAGAGTTAAAGTATATATTTGAAATAAAGATAAAGATTCAAATCTAGAAAAACTTAGTAATCTAAAAGCTTACTACGTAAACAGAAGTGGCAAAAGTTTGTAAAATCATTGTAGGAGTATATTTGTAACATTTTATAGCTTTCGTAACATTTTATTTCGATGAATATATGGTAAAACGTAAAAAATTGAAGTCATAATATGTATTAGATTTTATAGACAAGTTATTAATTCAATAAGGTTATCAAAGATTCTAAATGTAGTAAATATTAAGAATTGGTAAGTAATCATTTTTTCTCCGATCATGCAAAACATTAAAATTTAAAAATTAGAAAAGAAAATATGGTAATACAAACTTTTTCTTATATATACTAAGTAATTTTAGAAAAAAACATTTTCTTAAGAATAGGCAAAATTTAATATTACTAAAAACACAATTAACGTTTCATATTTCAACTACAATAATATAACATTAGGTCCGTGGAATTCATTAGTTTACATTATGCTTTTTATTTATAATTCGAACAATTGCAACAAATTTGCTTCAACAAAACGTTATTTTAAGCCCATTTTATTTAAAAATATTAACTTATTTTATTTATAATTTAATACTTTACAATTACAAAGGTTAATACAATAAGTCGTGTGTCTCGAAACCTGGGATCTTACAATATTATAAAAATAAATTATGACTTATATTACAGATACGGAATATACACAATTGCAAAACTTAAAATCACAGTAAGTGTCAATTAATTAAAAACTATCTAACTGTACAATTATGTGACTAAAGTGGTAAATATTTTATGATAATATGATACATCGATCTTTTTTTATTTACAATACATCGAAAACTTATAGAATTGAGCATTTATCCTTATGTAAAATGAATTATTTTATTATCATAAAAATTAATGAAGATAATTATCCTTTTATTAGTTTTTCCTTTTATTAGTTCCTTTTATTAGCCAAAATTTTTCCTTTTATTAGTCTCCTAAAATCCGTATCGACTTGATATTGTTTACTCATTATTATCTAATTTCTAAAATAAAATTTTGTCTCAAAGATTAAAGTAACTATCTAATGTACGTCCCGATTTTCTCTTGCTATTCTAAAGGTAAATGTAGTAAGATAGTTAATTTAAGAAATTTGTTTTTAAAATTTTATAGATATCATGAAAGAAATAGATATAAGTTTACCGGTTTCTTTTGGTTTTAGTTTTTTAAATCTTTGGATCTATACCTATAATATATTTTCTTATGAAAAAAACACATGGCAAGGTGTTTGTGGTCGTGCTCCTCCGATTCAGCTTGCTTAATTTCAACGATTTTTTTTATTTATGTTTGGTAGACTTATACAGGACAAAAAGAAAATATATGTATGATGACAACTCTGTTTGTTTGTAAGAGCTAATTTTTGGAAATACTGATTCAATTTTTGAAATTCTTTTAGTGATATTAAACTATTTAGGTATAATATACTCTATACGGTTTTACAAAAAAATAGCAAAACATAATAAGGTAGGTAAGTCAGAAAAAACCAGACAAAAAGTAATACGTTTTGCGCGACGGGTCGGCTAGTAAATACTAAAGTTAGTAGTATCTAATGAATAGTAAAGTTATTAAAATTATTTAACGACTAATGTGATATGGGGATATAGTAATACCATAGCCAGCATCAAGAATAGTTATAAATGAAATAGTCTATTGTTTTACTAATTCCGTAAGTCAGATTAAGTATCGTCCGTCCGTATTAACGTCCGTTTTGACACCACCTTATTTTTTCTTGCGGCCGTATCATCATTTACTAACGAATGAGTTTTATGTCCCAACTTCAGGTTGCCCGTAGGTTAAAAAAATGATTCTGCTAGAATAACTGCCCCATAAGATATTCTAAAAAACCCTAATAAATTGACTAACAGAAAATAATTTAGAATAATTAGTCGGTAAGAAATCGTCCAGTTTGGCACTATCTTATATTTATCCCAGTCAGAATAAATGGTACTGTCTAGATTACTGATTATCGCCACTACGCTTTTCCCTGGCATCATAACATCCGTGTCTGCCATTATCGTTTTTTGATTTAAAGGACTAGGTTTATGCTCGCCTTTTACGAGCTGCCTGGCAAGAAAGGCAGATCGTCTATTCTGCAAAGGAGCCCGGACCAACACGGGGAAAACGGGGTGAGACTAACGAATAGCAATTGATTTTTATCTATAAGAAAGAAGAAGAAGGAGACGAGTATAAATATGGTATTGAATCATCAATTGTAGTTATCTACATAGGCTCTAGAAAAACTTAGGGGAAGTTAGATTCGTCAACCAAATTTAAATCCAAAGGTTGGTGAAAGGGTTTACCGACAATAAACTACAAATTAATATAATACCTTTACCATTATTGCCGCCTAAGGTGTCTATAGTACTCGTAGATACGAATTGATGACATAAGAAAATTAGTCGGCTTGTTTACCTCCGCATCCTATAAAAAGTTTGTTGTGATAATTCTCCCAATAAGTCGCTGGAACATTTCAACTTTTCATAACTGGTACCTTCGTTGTTGGCTATAAATATTCATTTTCTGTAACCAAAAGGAAGTTTTACGCTTCTCTCGTCTCCAAGTAAATGCACGAATATTAGCAAATTTATGACCAAAGATGTTTTCTACTTCCAAGAAGCTTGCTTAGGAAGACAATTTTTAGATTCATTCTTTTATTAAGTATGTTTATTTAACGACAGTTTTTATTGCAATATCAATATGAATGAGAGTTTTTTTTTATATTCTTGGTTAATATTTGTCAATAACTGTATAAAAGACAGGAGAAGTTTTTGTTCTAATGAATTAAAATGGACGAAATATGTTCCTACAGATTTTTTTTCACTAAAGATAGTAATAGTTCGTTGTCAACCTGAAGAAATTTTATCTCATCCTCTAGATAAGTTTATAAGCTACCTTAACTGGTAGTAATTCTTCAACATACTTACTAAACTGATTTTAAAGGGATAACACTTTTCATGATGTTAGAGTAGTATATTTTTTACCACAAATATATAAATATATAAATGTAAAAATTTCAAAAGTTTCACAACCAACCATTTTAAATATATCAAATGTTTTTTCTTGTTTGTTTTTGTTTCATTTGAAAAAAACCCTTCAAGCGCGAGTCGGACTCGCTCACGAAGGGTCCCGTACCAATAATAGAAAATCACGTCACGTAACGTTCAAGCTTCTACTTGTTTGTTGGGATCGAGTAAAAATTGCTTAAAATTACGTTTGTCGTATTGGAGCCCCCCTTAAATAATTACTTTATTGATATTAAATTATTTATTTTGAAAGGTAATATACAAATAAATATTCTGTGAAAATTTGAAGCGTCTACCTGTTACCATTTTTAATATTGAGCAAAAAATACGAAAAAAACACATTTATTGTACGGAGACCTTTAATTTTTTTTTTAATTTGTAGTATTTGTTGTTTTAGCGGCAAAAGAAATACATCATTTGTGAAAATTTCAGCTTTCTAGCTATCACGGCTTATGAGATATAGCCTGGAGATAGACAGACAGACAGACAGTGGAGGCTTAGTAATAGGATTTCCGTTTTTACCCTTTGGTTACGGAACCCTAAAAATAGCACACATCTAAAATATGTTTAGTTAGTGGTTAGCTGAATCACCACCACTGACAAACTTATTACGTGTTATAAATTCACAAACTTTTTAAATGTAGAAGTAATTTGGCATTTAAGACAGCCAACTTAGTTCGATTCCTTTACTAATTTCCATGCCAAAATTATTAATAGTAGAATTTGTTACAATATGTCATTAACTTTATAACACGTTTGTGTGATTTGTAAAAAAACATGTTCCTTATTCATATCTTAAAAGTTAACAACCGCTACGGTTAACACTTTTGTCTATGAAGAGATTTTTTATTTAATTTTGAATATTAATTTGAACTTTTCAAGCAACTCCAAGAGTAAGATCAATTCGACTATGTGTTTTTATATGTTTGTAATGACGACTTCAACGATGAATTAATATATTTAAATAATAGGCGTAATAAAACTACAAAAACCAACTGCAACTATTTTATTGGGTACAACATCGTGATTTGATTATTCTTTTAGTCGCCTCTGTGGTCTAGCGGTCCGAGTGTTGGACTTGACTGCATGAGGTCCTGGGTTCGAATCCCGGGTCGGCCAATATAAAGAAAATTGGATTTTTCCAATTTTCTAATAAAAAAAAATGTTGGTTGGGATTGGAAATGTGTCCGGTTGGCGATAGGCTTGCCACCTATCACATTGTGGGACTTAGTGTCTTCGGCTA
>NJDC01001275.1:101596-120717 GCA_002245475.1 Calephelis virginiensis
TTTATTACGTTGTTTACGTATAGGCATAATACAGCAAACAAGGATATTTTTTGTGATATTGGAAGGCAAACAAGCAGACGGATTTCCTGATGGTAAGAAATTTACGCCGCCTAGAGACACCAAAGGTGGTAATGGTGTGAGGCTGAGGCTGGGATGTTAGGCATCGAGCAAAAGTAAATTTACCTACCAACCTACCTTAGACCTAACCCCCCCAACCGGAACACGTCAACAGCAAACACTTACGTTATGGTAGTAATAGGTGAAGCGGTGGTACTAATTAGGACGAGTCGCTGCGAAACTCTACCACCTAGTAAAATATAGTAGCATTTTATGATTCTAATCTTAATTTGAAAACGTTTCCTATAGGTATAGTTTCTTCTAACCTGAATATGACAACAGTAGGCGTTGGTGTTATAACAGCAGAATGAATTAAGACATTGTACTTAACTGACCAAGATGTGACCTGCGACTCTGGGGAGTTTCTGTGCTCTATAATGGTATACAGTAACAAATATCATAAAAAAGTACTTAAGTTTTTCATTTCTCACAAGTAAAATAAAAAAAACTTATTAACTTCTTGCCATTGATCTAAGAACAATAAATCGAAAGGTCAAGATGAAAGAAAAACACAGACTGGAAATCGTTTCTACAAGAAAAGTAATTTTGTTATTCTTCATTATCGTATTTTTAGTATTAGATTTTAAAGCTAGCTATTGTCTATGACTGCATCCATGTTAAAATTTTGCTTGCTTTTCAAAAAGCAACCACTTCAGCGGTTGGGATAAAAAGTTGCCACAGGTATTTCCTGTAATATTAGCAACCTACTAGAACTAGTCCGGTCAAAATTAGTTCAGCGGTTTTGAAGATTATTTCACAAACAGAAATTTAATTATTACTGTTAAAGAACAGTACCTTTTAAATGTTCTTATGAATTTAGCTAGTTGTTATTTTGATATTACACACAAACAGTCTTTTTGTAAATGTAGTTCTGAAGTATATAGCAAAAAGCCAGAAAATATGGCCATTGTTCATGTGACTAATAAGATATCTACCGTCATATTTGAATTACGGAACTGGCGAGTATTTTCGAGTACGTTATGGTGATAAAATCGTGTACCAATCCGAGTCTGTTGTCACGGAATAAATAAATACAGTACCCGATCATACAATTACAAAAAAGATTATAATGTATTTTACATTTTTTTTTAATTCAATTTTTCAATCCAAATTAGACAAAGAATCTTTCGATGACTTATTTAATGTTTTATAATTATTAAATACAGAATTAAAATCTTTGGAACATTTTCTTCTTAGTCTTAAGTAATATTTTTTAATGATTGACTTTATACAAATGATAAAAGTGATTTTATTTTTAATATAAAAAAGAGAATGAGGATTAGAAGTTTTGATATAGATGAATTTAGATAAAATAAGTTTAACATTACAAAAGTTTAAATTTTTAATTTAAAACTAATTTCACTGAGTGTCCTATAGTAACGCTTCTTCGAGCTGGTCAAAGCCACTATACCATCAGTCGCTTTCGTAGACAGTAGAGTTTGAGCTCTTACGGCGGTTGTACGGAGAACTGAACTCTATCCTGGTGTCCGGCAACCACCTGTACGCAGTGCGTTCCGTTGATGCACTGAAAAGAGAAAAAAAAATTACTTTTTCGACCTCACTATGACTTGCTTTATGAGGTTAAAGATACATTTTTTTGTAAATCCCGTAGGTAGTAGAGTACTATGGTAGAGATCTAGCGTGTTGTCATATTATATGATGACAATGTCATATGCCAGAGAGGAGGATACGCTAGCCGATAGAATTGTGCAATAAGTTCCATACTGTTGGTCTGGGTCCGCTACGTAAAAGAGATCGTCTTCCCCTCTGCCAGGCGGCACGTAAGAGGCGAGCACATGTTAAAATATAGGTCATTACTAACAAGGCCACTGGTGATGTTCAGCAACTTGCCCGGGTAGGGATCCACCGCCTTACTTATTCCTGCCGCCGTAATGACTCTGTCATGTTCCTGTCCGAAGACTAGGGTTGCTGGTAGATTTGTACAATAATCTTAACATCCAGGCCACGGGATAGCGACGCAACTGTAACATCTATGGTGTCTATAGCCCACGGCTATCTCTTACCATCAAAAGAGCCGTGTGCTTGTTCACAGACTCTCGTATAAAAAAAATAAAAACCTGGTTATAGGACAGCGACGTACTTATAACGTTTATGATGTCTATAGAGCTCTTTAATCTCGGTAGGACAGGAAAACTGTGTGCTTGATCGTTCTCTTGAGCCACAATGAAAAACAGTCAGTTGAGTTTTGTGGTGAAAAGGAGGTCCTTTTAGTAGTAGCCGCCTATAGGAATAAAAAGTAGTGTTAGAGTCCAGATAATCTAAGACTACTAGATTAGTCAAGTTTATCGGATACTGTAACCTCGGAAGCACAATACTCCAATATCGTTGATGCTATGCACGGTGCTTTTTACGAATAATTTGTTTTCACTACCTATGAGATGGACAAATTAATTTTAAAGAAGCCCAAATTCTTCACATATTATAACTGTAACTCATACACATATACCTAGTCCTATTAATATTATAAATGCAAAAGTTTGTATGGATGTGCGTATGTTTGTTACTCTTTCATGCCCGAATGGCTGAATGGGTTTGTTTGAAATTTGGAACACAGACAGATTGGAGTCCCGATCGAACACCGGGTTCCTGCGAAAATGCGGGCGAAGCCGCAGTAACAGTTAGTAAGTAATAAATCAATGCTCACTATTGTCTTGTAGCGATTCGGTAAGTAGTATAGTCGACTTAATTTTATTTACGCTAACATGTCTTTCTAGGCCAATTAATGTCTGTGGAAATTTATTTCTAAATTTCAAGCCAACTACTGATTCTTGTAATATCTTTTAATTTTACCGCTTTACCAGAAAATTTAAGAAAAAGATTTCATCCCAATTTCAAATTTTCTCTTACTTTTAATTACATCGTCAGTTATGTCCCAATGAAACTCTATGTAATCACTACTTAGTATAAAACAAAGTCGCTTCCACTGTTCCTATGTCCCTTTGTATATAAAGTATATATTGTTTATGTAGATAAAGTGATTGAAGAGGAAAGTTTATATAAATATTTCATAACCGTGCAGTAAAGCCGGGGTGGGTCACTAGTAATACTATTAAGCAATGAATTGCAAGTAGGAATTCAATGAGTAGCTCAATTGGCAGCAAGTGTTAACGTTTCAGATCCGATTCCTATCTCTACTATACTTCAAAAAAAAATCGCCTCTGTGGTCTAGCGGTCCGGGTGTTAGACTTGACTACATAAAGTCCCGGGTTCGAATCCCGGGTGGGCCAACAAAAAGAAAATTGGATTTTTCCAATTTTCTAATAAAAAAAATGTTGATCGGGATTGGAAACGTGCCCGGTTGGCGATAGGCTTGCTATCTATCACATTGTGGGACTTAGTGTCTTCGGCTAGTTGCCTTTGTTGTACCTCTGCCTACCTCTTCGGGGATATGGGCGTGAAGATACTTTTACTATACTTCACTTTGTTTATTAACCGAAATTAGCAACGAACTGGTATGACTTCACATTGTTGTAAAAGTCTCTTATATATCCAACTTTTAACGGAATATCAATTCAACAGTTGCAAATCAATTGAGAATAGAAAATCACGATAAAATATTATTTTAAATAATGAATACGAATAATAATGGATAATAAAAAATATGGAAATATAAATTGCAGTTTCAATAGAAACTCATATTTTTAAATGAAGAAACACTTGTACTCACTGTTTCACGCATCACTTGTAATTTATAATGATTTAAATTGCCTGCCGGTTTTAATAATTATGTTCAACATGTCAATGAAATAACAAATGTAATTTGGAAATGTATCAATTATTTGGGACATGATTGGAGTGGATTGCATGGCATTTATTATATTTTCGTATGGAACTAATTTCTTTATTAAATGGGGAATAATCAATTATGACATTTATATCCACTCATATTATGTCGCAAATAGTATATATAAATATGTATAACGGAAAAATAGGGGTGTTACAAGTTTGACGAGTCTGTGTATGTGCGTTTGTCTGTGGCATCGTAATTTTTGAACGGATACACCGATTTCGCTACGATTTTTTAATTGTTGATGCTGTAAAATCACATCAGTTTAAATCTTTGTTAATTATAAGTAGCTCGTGAAATATATTAATATTTACAATATTAATATTTGGAAGTTTTATCAAGCGCTCGGTTGAATAATATCAAATATTATGAAACTCATAATAGAACAAATACTTTCATTGATAGTATATTACAATTAAAACATTTTTAATTTCAGTTTGATGAAGAATGAAATTGTTTCACTATTTAATGACTTTTCTTCTTTTAAATTAATTAAACTTTTGGAACAAGCAAAACAAAGATAATTACACGGAACCCTGACAATTCTTCTACGTACCCCTAAGTTACACGGAGCCTACGTTAGGAATCGCTTACATCATGAATTAAACATAGAATACGCAACACTACTTTAATACGTTGTTAGTATACTCTGGAACGCCTTTGTTTTGTCCACGAACATGTTCCAATTGTAACTGCTTGTCTAGATGTAAATGGTGTGTCCGATTACCATTAGCCTCTATATCTACTAATATAATAATTGGGAATGTGTATTGTCCGAAGAAACAGGAAATACCTCGGAAAAAGACGTTGCAAATTAATTATTACAAATATGACAGGATGATCCACCGTCTTATCTATTCTTGTCGTTATTGTCTGTCTTCTTCCGGTCCTCTATAAATAAAATGCCTCAGTAATAATAAAATGCGAAAGTATATATGCTCAGTTTTCTATTAAATGTTTATGCTGAAATTTACAATTTTTAGTACTGAGATAGTTAAGACCTTAAATCCTAGACCTTAATTCTTATCTCTCTTCTCAGATTCTTCTCGATGTCTTAAAGACATACTTTATGTAAACATTATATTGCTGAAGCAAAACGATTTTGATGAGGGTTGAAAAGACAATAAGTACCAGTAAAAAGATTAATTGATTATTGATCGTTCGTACTGATGATATATAACCACTACGTAAAAACATTTTCATTATGCCCTAATGATGCTGTAGAAGTTATAGAAATTGTTCGTGGAAATGCGCAAGTATTATCTTTAGTGTATTTTAGTGTGTTGTGTTGGTATTCCCCGTGTTGGTCCGGGGTTCTTTGTAGAATAGACCATGTGCCTTCCTGCCAGGAAGGTTGTAAAATGCGAACATAGGCTTACCGTCACTAGCACTTTTTACATCCTACTAAGCGGTAGAGTTTCGCAGCGACTCGTCCGGATCGATACCACCGCCCTACCTACCTATTCTTGCCGCCATAACGTCCAATGCTTGCCGTCGACGTGTTCTGGTTTATATGGGTAAGGTATCCGCTAAACTTACTTTTGCTCGAGGTCTAAGATCCCGGCCTCAGGTTGGCAACGCACCATTACCACCTTCGGTGTATCTAGGCGGCGTGAATTTCTTAACATCAGGATATCTGTCTGCTTGTTTGCCTTCCATTGTCATAAAATAAAAGTGTGTGTATAAAGATGAAAATATTAAAACAATAAATTTTCTTTAAAACTTTTACTTCCACGAATTTGTGCAATAAAATATGAGCATCCCGTAATTCTTTAGTGAAAGATATAAAAACTACATTAAAGGCGGGCCAATAGTGAAATGGTTACCATTAAAATGAAATGAAGGCAATGTAAGTGCCAAAGTCGCAAGCGGAATCCAATTTGAAATAAGTGCCTCCTGAATTAATCCGGCCACTTTGAAACCGGATGAAATTTCTGGTATTTTTCACGTCTTGCAATAAAAACGAGGCTGAAATATGAGAAAGCTCACATAGGGTTGGAATGAATAAATATTTATGAAAAGAAAAGATTACAATATGACGAGATCATGGTTGACTGGCAACACTGGATCTTGATTTTGTTTTAAGAGTCTATCAATGTTTATTGTTGTTATTTGTAGTGTTAGCTTAGCGTGTAGTAAAAGATCTTCCAGTAATGAAACAACTTAGTGTTTCTGGTAAGCGCGTGAGCATCTGTCTTTAACATTTTTAATTATTTATACGGGATACTCACGATCTCTTTTTATTTTATTTGTCGATATTTCAGCCTAGTTGCATAGGCCGTGGTCACGATGGTCTGTCTTTAGTTGATTTTTATCAGATAACTATCCGATTTCTCAAATAGGACTTAAATTATTAAAAAAGTCGTAAGTCGTTAAAACCTTTCATGTTAGGGTCAACGGTAAACCGGTAATATCGTTACCTAATGTCATTAACTGAAATTTGGCGTCATTCGATGAACACTTGATACAATTATTTCTTCACTTGTGCATTTAACTGAACTAAATGATAGAAAATGATATTAAAACTTAGGATTTTAAACTTAAATCGTCGCGAATTAATAACATTTTTAATTATTTATACGGGATACTCACGATCTCTTTTTATTTTATTTGTCGATATTTCGGCCTAGTTGCATAGGCCGTGGTATCGACAAATAAAATAAAAAGAGATCGTGAGTATCCCGTATAAATAATTAAAAATGATATTAAAACTAACAAAATTTAAACATTAGAAAAAAAACTGTGTCCATTTTTCCCAACGATTGAATCAAAAAAGTTCTAATAATGTTGCAATCACATTTTGGAAATCAGAATAAAACTGTGCAGCAGCTCGTCTGTATTGCTATTACCACTAACCATTCCTGCTGCCACGCAAAGCTCAACGATGTTGGATTAGGTGTTTGAGGGTAGAGTAGCGGTGGTTATCTCTTACCGTAAGTAGCGTAGCCATATTTAACTAGTGCAATAAGACAGATAGCAATAGCTCACTCTATTTGGTTGCATTTAGTGTCGGTGTTTGTCATTATCATGTTTTAGGTTTAAAGTTTATGTAATCAGTTACATACATACATACATACATATCTTCACGCCAAGTCCCTTACGGGGTAGGCAGAGAGTATCGAGTGCCAGACCTCACGATCCTGACAAACCTGTCTTGCTTCCTTCACATTCATAACCCTTTTCATACAAACACGCCGGTTTCGGAGACTCTTGACACCACCCTCGGATAATATCCGATTGATCTGATCGTGAAATGTCAGCCTTGGTCTCCCCGGATACCTACATCCATCCACATTTACATGTAATCAGTTAACTTATTTATGCAAGAATCTTAAGATTCCAGTCATTTTTTTTGTATTTATGCTACGAGTATTTCATCAAGAAATCCGTCAACTTATTAAACATATCTGTCATATCTGTAATTTAAAAATAATTCACTCTCCAAAATGTTTAAATACCTTGCCAACTGAATAAAACTAAATTCTAATCTGCACAGAGCTGTATTTCGACTCGACAATTTCAACTCAATAAAACGTTTTTAATTTAGATAGAAAATACGATTTCAGCAGTAATAAATACGCGAGGACAACTTGACAACAATTTCCAACTGAATGTTAATTACACAACTTCGGAAGCCAAATTACTAAAGCCCCAAATTACAGGGCACTGCATAGATATTACAGTTAATTGCTTTTGATAACTACAGGAACTCTCCGGCTAATACAGCCCTGTACTTGTTACTTTTTAATGTAATGACACAGCTGTGATAGCTTCAAACTTATTTTTTTAATAAATGCGAAAATCTGATATTCCTTTTATTTAAGGTTTAAACTTTACAAATAGCACGTAGTGTATTGTGGAATAGTACAAGTATAACTGTGATGATGCTTGTATAGCGAAGCCGGTTGGCTAACCTAAACAAATAAAAATATATTGTGGAAAATACAAGTGTTTGTAAATATTGTATCAAGAATGGAATTCCACCAAGCACCGACGATAAGAAGTATAGAAACTGTATGTTTTCAACTGTGTAATATAAAAAAAAATCTTTGCTCGGTAATGGATGAACCCGGTTTTCGATAATTTTTCCACATATCACATTGTGGCACTTAGTGTCTTCGGTTAGCCGTTGGTGATCTGATTCTACCGTGCTTACCTCTTCGAGGAAGGGCAAGAAGACAGTTTTTTAATTATTATTCGTTATGCTACAGATCTAGTTTTTACATCCCTATGTTTATATTATTTTATTTCGTTCTATTTCAATATTAATATTTAATGAAGATTGTTGATTGTCATTAGTCTATGATTATTTTATTGTGGCCTAAATTTTTGTTTTTGCGTTCAATATTTACTTTAAGTTAGAAACTTTTGAAGTTGCTTAGAACTAAATAATAGGATGAGTCTTTTATAAACTAAAAACATAGTGAGACTATTGAGAACACATACAATATAATATGCTCTCGTGTACCAAATGCGTAACTTTTCTATTGGTTGATATTTATATCTTCACATAAAAAAAACATTAAATTACAACATAACATGACACCTTCATAGTAAAACGCTGCATTTTTTTACGCATAATTATTAAGTAGTAACTAAATTGAGTTTTGTAAGTTTACTAAGTATTGTAATAATTTGTTGTAAGTTTGTAATATTACTAACTGTTACTGTAAGGTTACAACACTTTAGGTGTAATGTAATTTATTCTTAGAAGACAATACAGAAATATGCATAATAATTATTGGAAGTTTACTTTAAGTATAATTTTTGTTTTAGCAAATAGGGGCTTTGAAGTTTTACTTATGGTATACATTAAATCAATTGCAATTTTACAAAAAAAAAAATTACAACGTATTTATTTGCCTGCAAGCGTTCTCTTCTGTAACAACAACTTCTCCGACAGCTTTCTATATTATACTCTTGAATCACATTTAGATAAAGATATTTTCATCCAATGTATGACTTCTCCGAATAGTATCGTTGAATAAGTAGGCAGGGGTGCAACCGGAACAGCCTTAATTATCCGGATTACAATGCGATAGGTGGCAAACTTTTCGCTAACCGAACTCTTGTTCAATCCCGGGCAAAGTTCTTTTTTAAGAAATTTAAAAAAAACTCTTTGACTTGCCCGATGCGGTAATCGAACCCGGAAGCTTATAATAACCAACGCTGCCACTGAAGTTGTAGAGGCTTTAAGCATTATATACGTCGTATTAATTTGTACAATTTTCCACAAATAAACATTTACATTAGAACAACTTACATTAAATTGTTCTTCACCACCTGTACCATTTAAACTGGAAACGAGATCATTTAACACTTCAGTCTTATGGTTGAGTGAACGTTTATGGCCAAGGATTACTGAGACAATTGTTATTCGGAGCTTAAACTGAATCATCTCCACTTCCTCTTAAGTTTCCGTTATAAGTATGATTGATGAACATTATTTGTATGGACACATACAGTTCTGTTGATTGGCTATAGTGCTCATATGATGAGGGTACGCATAGGAATAGGAAAAAATCCAGATGCTGCACCTAACCTTGCTTTCCAAAAATTTCCATTTAATTAAATGCAGATCTTAAAGAACAAAAAAAACAACATTCTGAAAATCGTTTCAAGGACACACACACACATGCACACACACAAACACACACACACACACACACACACACACACTCACTCACTCGCGTCACGTCGTCTCTGACTAACGCGCTAATGCGGTTATTATAGTTAACTTTATAAAACATTGTAAAACATTTTCATACAACCGAGTCATTTAACTCATTTTCATTTCTTTCTTCTCCGGAACGGTTTGAGATGCAGGGTATAAATAATTTTTACACGTCTTTATTAGGTACAGTGCATAAACATAAACACGTGAATTAAAAGAAATGAAAATTAGTTATATGGGTTGGAGCTTTGCACTGTAGTTTGCAGTATCTATACGTCCCTGTGAGGTTTCTCATCATGGCAGTATTGCGGCAAATCCTCGAAATTTAGAAATATAAATAACTCAATTGATGGCTCCTTACAGCTACCATGCTTGTAATTAATGTTGGAGTATGTAGCAAATATATTTTAGGGGTAATAAATAATAATCTAACATTACATGCATTAGTATTTCATTAAGTAGGTAATATCAGGCACAAAAGTCAATGCTGAATTATTCACATAAATTGTAAATAAATTAAAATAAAGTGTCTTCACGCCTATATCCCCGAAGGGTTAGAGAGAGGCACAACTAGGGTACCCAGGTTGAGCAAGGCAACCACTTGAGGTTCCGGGTTCGATCCCTGGTTCGGGCAGCAAAAAAATTCGAAAATGTATATTTTCAATTTTCTAATAAATACAACGTTACCCGGGATTGGATTTGTACTCGGTTGGCGATAGGTTTGCAATCTATCAGATTGTGGGATTTAGTGTCTTCGTCTAGTCGTGAGTGGATAAATTTAAAAGACTTTTGAAATTGATAATACACATGCTAAGCAAAGCCTCTTGCGTGCATTCACCTAAAAAGTATTCAATCCTATCAACAGTAAACAGACGAAGAATTCCTATAATTGATTAACAAATGCCTATCCCTAAGCACACCGGACAATCATAAACCATACACAAATAAGCCTACTGCGGTGGCATCTGCCTCTGTGGCGAGAATTGTCTGAGCAAACACATGTAGCGGTCAAAATGGAAGACCTATTGTGTTAGAATGTATTCATTTGTATGGCAAACCTAATATTGACAGTACGGAACTTGTTTCCAACTTGTAAATAGTAAGCGTTACCTCCACTAGAGACTATCTCGTGATTATGACTAGGGATTTTCAATCTTCATAATGCAGTTCCTGCATGATTTCTATTTACATACGGACCTGAAACAGCTATTGTTCTTTTATATAGAAAAGATATGTTACAATTTATTGGATAGTTATAAATGATAGTACTTTTATATAAAGTACTTTATTATAGCTTGTTTATTACTATTTGTAGCCCGCGGTTTTGTTGGACAAATTATAGATAATAATAAAATTTGATCAAAATCGGCTCAGTGGCTTTTGTCTGGTTCCTATATTCAAGAAACGAGTCGTTTTACATACGAATGGTAGTCTTTTGTACGAGTAGTAAAAATCTAACTACGGTCGTTCGTTGTCAACTGTTAACTCAAAATATTTTGTCTAAACTCCTCTTTTTTAGTCAAACTACCAATGGTAGTACTAACGGATTACGGTTAGCTAATTATAGGAATCGAGCTTTAGTCGTGCACCCTGCTACTTAGACTATTATTTATTTTCCCTAAAATACATCAATAAAAAAATACACAATGTTATAAAAGAATAAGCTGTGCTTTAAAAGTCAGTACTTCTCCATATATATACTCAATTTAAAGGTCGTCTGCCTTCTTTATAATTACAGTAGATTACAACTGCCTATAACAGTCCACTACTGGACTTAGACATCCCTCAGAATACTATATGAGACTCACACTCCCGTTTTCACTATCCGGTCACTACCAGCTGCACACTTTAAGACCTTCTGGCTGGAGGTCTTCTAATATGTTTTCACCAAGACGCACCCTCCATTTAAAGATCCGTTTACCCATCACAGACTATCGGTCTAACTACAAAATACGAGTATGTAACCAGTCCACTGCCACTTCAATTTACTTTATTTTTAAAGTTTGTCAGTCACTTGGGCCTTCTGACTGACAGTCTTCCAGACTTAATTCCTAAGTGAGAAGCCGAGTTTCATATCGCTTCCTGGATGACATGTAATAAGTGGGTTAGAATCAACGCCTTAATCTTAATTTTGGCGCCCTAACTAACAGTAAGGAAGTTATTTCCAATCAATAAAGTTGTACCATTAAATTTGATTTCCCTTCAAGTATAGAAAATAATGAAAAGGTAATTTTGCCAATAAAAATAAAATGTATTTCAAAGTGTTATGTTAAGAAGCTTTCTTAGATTATTATGCTAGCCACAAAGCTGTAGCGTAATACTAAATAAGCACACTTGTAGTCACTTGTGTTACCTGTTTTTTCCCGTGTTGGTTAAGGCTACCTTGTAAAATAGACCATCTGCCTTCCTGCCAGGCAGCTCGTAAAAGGCAAGCATAAGCTTACCGTCACTAGCACGGTTATATCTGACTAGGTGGTAGAATTTCGCAGAGACTCGCCCGGATTGGTACCACCGTCTTACCTATTCCTGCCGTCATAACATCAGTGCTTGCCGTTGACGTGTTCCGGTTCGGAGGGTAACCTAACTTTTGCTCAAGGCTTAACATCCCCGCATCAGGTTTATGCCAACCTGAGGCCGGGATTATTACAACCTTTGGTGTCTCTAGATGGCGTGAATTTCTTACCATCAGGAAATCCGTCTGCTTGTTTACCTTCCAATATCATAAAAATTAAAATAAAATAATTAAAAATAAACCTTGAATATTTCCAAGTGAATAAAAACTTATCGGACTACATTTCTGTTCCGTTAATATTTCTAACCAAACGAAATATTTAATTATCCATCGTAAATTACAAGCTAAGCAAATAAACCTACTACTTTAGTATTTCTAAAGGTAAAGTCATTTGTAAAGTATTAACGCTAAAGGTCAAGGGATTTGTGAAGCACAGAATTTATGAAGAGGAGCGCTCAAAGAAATTTCAGCGCCTATTTCTTTTAAATAAATTGGAAATATTCTAGTCAACGTCGAGCGCTTAAAGTGCTAGTTGGGCTTAAAATAAGAAATAAAATACTTTTAAAGTTGTTCTAGCACTTCTAGCTTCTTCCAGCGGTTTTTATTATAATTTTATCTTAGTATACGTTAAAGCACCAACTGCAGATCGCTACTTCTTATCCGTGAACTTCTACTTCATTTTTTTTCAATTCAAATAACTTTTATGTCAGAAAGTTTACTCCTGTGGCTTATTTCCTAACTATTGAGGAGTTTCCTTGTTGAAAAACAGATCCTGTCGCCTCTGTGGTCTAGCGGTCCAGGTGTTGGGCTTAACTGTATGAGGTCCTGGGTTCGATTCCTGTGTCGGGCAACAAAGTGAAAATTTGGTTTTTCCAATTTTCTAATAAAAAAAATATTGCCCGTGATTGGATATGTGCCCGGTTGGCAATGGGCTTGCCACCTATCGCATTGTGGGACTTAGTGTCTTCGGCTAGTCGTGGGTGTCTTGGTTGTGCTTCTGCTTACCTCTTCAGGGATATGGGCGTGAAGATACTCTTTTTTTTAAAAAAAACCGGTCCTATAAACACCTCCATTCTCAATCACTGTAAAGTTGGTTATACGTCCCAACTCTTAAAGAAAGAGTTCTCTTGCTGGGAGATTGCTTCTTCCGAAAACCTAGTATGACACAAATACATACATATCTTCATGCCAAGTCCCTTTTGAGGTAGGTCGTGCGTATCAAGTGCCAAATCTCACGATTGATTGCAGATCTTTTTGGCTTCCTCGACATTCATTACCCTTTTCAAACAATCGCGTTGGTTTCGGTTACTCTTGTTGTGCTTTCGTTTAATAACTGAGCAATTAAACCGTGCAATATCAACCTAGGTCTCTAGTTTATATGTATTCATACTCATGTCGCCAGTTTCAATATATTTCTGAAGCTCTTAATGATGTCTTCATGGTCTGTGGTCTAACGGTCCGGCGTCGGACTTGACTTCTTGAGGTCCCGGGTTTGAGCCCCGGGTCGGGCGATAGCCTTGCTATCAATTAAATTATGAGATTTTGTGTCTTCGGCTAGTCGTGGAATGATGATGACGATACCTTTTTTGTTACCAGTGAACCCTACAAAAGCTGTTTTGCCTTTTTAATTATTTTAAGAGTTTTTAGTAAGAAATGCTAACTAACGTTTTTAAATTAATTATTTTGCTATTAATATAGCTGTGGCGATAGGTTTGCCACCTATAATATTGTAGGATTTTGTGGCTAGTCGTGGCCGATTCGGCTTCTGCCTCTTTCTTCGGGGAAGTGGACGAGAAGATAATTTTTTCTTAATTATATATCTACTCTTTGGTCTAAAGTCAAGTCTAACTTCAGTACTCGGAGACGTCAACTAACATTCAATCTATGATTAAGTCATAATCTCAACTTAATGACTGATTTAAAGATAATTGATGTCGTAAAAATGCCAAAAGGCGTAGGTACATAATATTGATTTAACATCAAAAAGTGCTAGGAGATGCCTGTAAGTGTATATTTATTTTATTAATTTAATAAAGCTTAAAATTTAACATCAACTGTTTAGCATTTTTTTTTAATTTTCCGGCAGATGGCCTTTCCAGAATAGACCATCTCCTTCTTCTCAGGCAGGCGAGAATAGGCTTGTCCTCACTAACACCTACACCGTGACATCTGACTAAGTAGTCGAGTTTCGCAACGACTCGCCCTAATTGCTACCACCGCCTTACCTACTTCTATAGTCATAACGTCAGCGCTTGCCGTAGACTTGTTCCGGTTCGGAGGGTGAGGTAGCCGGTAAACTTACTTTTGCTCAAGGCCTAAAAACGCGGTTTTAGGTTGGCAACGCACCAGGTGTTAACACCTTTAGTGTCTTTAGCGGCGTAAATTCCTTATCATCAGGAAATTCGTCTGCTTGTTTGCCTTCCAATATCATAAAAAAATATGCTTTGTTATTTGCTCTTTTTTCGCAACATTCTTTCTAATCAATAAAATAAATAGTTTAAAACCCAACAAACTTTAAGGTTGGTTGTTAATCTAATAACGAAAAAACAATAAACATAAACAACGTTTTGGATATCATTGTATATGTTTCGATCAGTCGTGAAGCATGACAAAATGGTAATAGCTTTGACGTTGAGTGTTGTGATTATAAAACAACATAATAAAATGATCAAATGACCATAAAAATAATGACTTCGGCGTCATCTTATACTCTTTGATATTTTTATAATTACTATTGATGTCTTAAAAATTTTAATATTCCAACAGTTGGCTATTACCTTCTATTAAGTTTTGAAGTTTATTAAAATCAGTACAAATTGTTTTATAGTTGATCATTTATGATATGACACAAACATGTGCATATATCTAAATACATAGATAATATAATAAAACTAAACCTGTAAATGGAATAGTTTTTAAAATTAATGATTGTTGCAGGAGACATAACAAATAACTAGGAATACTAAATTTTTTGTCGGTTTGTCTGTCGGTCTGTTTATTTTCCTAGAGTTACTAAACGATGTTTTACCAAATTTTGTGTAGTAGTAGCTCATAGCTGGGGTCAAAATTAAAGATACCTTTTAGTCCGGGAAATTATTTAGTCTCCATCTTTGTAAAAGTCATTCCAACTTTTATATACGAAGTCGCGGGTAACAGCTTGTAAAGATAAATCTAGATTTTCATTGAGGTTTCTTCTGCGTTTTAAGTATTTTGTTACACTACTTAACCGATCGAGACAAAGTAATTTAACTGTTTTTTTTATGTATTTTTATATTTCTAATGCTAAAATGCAACCATCGCCTGCAAAACCTACAAGCTATTGATAAGTCGCAGTCCGATGGCCCAGCTTTCCGTTTACCGGCTATTCTATTTCCATATCTATGTAGTAAATGAAAATCTAACGCTATGGCGCCAGATGACGCTGGTAGGTTACTATAAAAAAAATATTTCCTTTAATATCAGGCCCAAAATTATGACAACTCATCTCTTAAGAGAGGGAAAGAGTGGAAGATAATAAAAAGATAAACAGACAGACAGCAAATTTCATAGTTATCGTTTATTTGAGTTCAGCAAAAATTACTATTTTTATATAACGAAACATGTTTTTGCAATAAAAAGTATGTTGCCCTTGTCGGTGAAGCAACCTTCATTTCGAGATTGCAAGAGGGGAGCTCTGCTTTCTCTTTTAAATCTTGACGACTCGATACTCAAGTTTCAATCTATCTAAATTACTTGAGTAATTATTTTACTTTCCTCTCTCTCCCTCTCTATCCTTCTACATTTCCTTCAATGGTGTTAATCATGGGCATGCCATGTAACATCTAGAGCTTCAAATAAATATTACTTTTGTTTCATACCTGTTGAATACCTTTCTAGAATAAATAAAATAAATAAGTAAACAAATAAACAAATATGTCTGGACAAATTACTCAAACAATATTTAATCCTCAAAGTAAGCAATTTATAAGCTTGTGTTATAGGTGTTAGTCAACGTACAAATACTTAGAATATTTATAGAGATACCAGATTAATTAAATAAACACCCAGACCCAAAAATGCACACATCTGGATGTTCATCACACAAATGTTTGCCTCTGTCGTTAATCGAACCCGAGCCTCACGAAAAGTCCGTAGAGTTAGGCGTTTACTCTAACCCCTCGACCAACGAGGCGGTCAAATACGAGTACAAGTGTATATTGACACCCGTATCCCCGAAAAACTCCTTATTGATTTTGATGATTACCTTAGCAGCTGCAAATGTAGCCTAATGTTATATACTCTTACAGGTTTCCAATAGCAGATTTTTACTTTTCAAATTTAATGTTTGGAAAAGACTTATTAGGTCCGTAGGGTTATATTTCAATTAGAAACATGGGCTATCATAGATAAAAAATTAAAATCGAATAAAACTCAATAATATATTATAACTATTCGTGTTAATTCTTTATTAATAGCACTTTATTAAAATCGCATATTATTATAATGTATTTAATAATCCTCTTACGCCCAAATAAAAAACATATCTTATTTTTTTGGTATAACTTAATTATTATTTGAAATCTAGGATCAGAAGATTTATTTCACTTTAACTATATATTTAGCATTATTAATAATATTTAATAATATGTCCAGTTCGTTGAAAAAATATAATTCTTCGTAGGTGGTCCCAAACACGACTAAATTAATTATCAATGAATGCCTTATCCATTCGTCAATTACGTTAAACATGTTATTAAAAATCAAACTAGTTTTATAGGTGTATTTAACTTGGATAAAATTGTAGGTGATGTTACAGGTTCCGATTCTCGGGCAAAATGTACACAGGAATAAAATTAATATACATACATACATATCTTCACGCCAAGTCCCTTACGGGGTTGGCAGAGAGTATCGAGTGCCAGACCTCACGATCCTGACAAACCTGTCTTGCTTCCTTCACATTCATAACCCTTTTCATACAAACACGCCGGTTTAGGAGACTCTTGACACCACCCTAGGATAATATCCGACGTGAAATGTCAACCTTAGTCTCCCCGGGTACCTACATCCATCCACATTCGCATTGTATATCTGCTTTGTCAATCTTTCACCTGTCATTCTTTCCATATGACCGAACCAGCGGAACATGCCCTTTGTCAATTTAACACCAACACTTTCTTTCAATTCCACTCTTTCTCGGATCTCACTGTTACGAATGCGATCAGCGAGCGTTACACCACAGATTTTCCGTAGCGCTCTCATTTTGACCGCAATAATCCTACTTTCATGCTCTTTCTGACATACCCAACTCTCGCTTCCATACAATAACGTTGGAATAAGCACAGAATTATGCAAAGCGAGTCTAGCTTTTTGACTCAAAACCTCGCTTTGGAATAGCTTACCCAACGCTCCATTCACACTATTCTCTGCATTCACTCTCCTCTCTACATCCACGGTGTATCTTCCATCCCTGCTAAAAGCACAACCAAGATATACAATTTCATTCACTTGTTCCAGCACTACATCATCAACCAAAACTCTTACATCCGTTCGGGCTACGTCTCTTTCAAACACCATCATTTTGGTTTTCATCGCATTCAAATGCAAGCCCCTTTCTTTACAATCTCCTTCCATAACTGTGACCAGTGTTTGCAGCTCAGATGGTGTAGAGCCCAAAAGTACAGCATCATCTGCATAAAGCAGGCAGTTCACCACTTGGTCACCCATACGCATTCCCACATTGAATGATCTTAACCTTTGAAGAAATTTGTCCAAAAATAAGATAAACAAGCGTGCTGACAACACACAGCCCTGCTTAAAAATTAAAATAAAAAAAATGCCGCTTCTAGCACCTCCGAAGAGTAAAAAGAAGTGCAACATTTACAATTAGATTCTATATATATAATATAGATAATATATATAGATAATTACATACTTATCTCATAATGGGTTATATGGTGAAACTGTCACTAACCTGACATAAAGACATTTTTGCTCACCCTACCCGGGGATTGGACCAGATGTCTCTTGTACTAATTATCAAAACCGGCGATAAAAGCAAAGTTTTGGACAGCAAATACAATTTTTACTGTCGCCAAAAGCGGAAATGGAATGAAACATAAATAAATTTAATCGTTACACAAAGACCCAGTGTATAGTGCATATATTATATTATGTACAGTAAATAATCCGTTTCTTCGTCTATTCCGTCATAAGCCGTTGTAATGGTCCGGTTCGGATGGTAGAGTAGCTGAGAGTCAGGACAGCGAAGCACCTGTAACATCTATGGTAATCGTGTGCATGTGCACTGACGTTTATTTTATCTTATGTTAGGTGATATACGAGGGTCAAACTGAAAGTTCTTAGAAAATCAAAAACTAAGCATTCTAGTAAGTTATTAGTTTTATTATAACTTTTCAAAATAGCGTCCATTTACATCAATACATCGCTGCATTCGATGGAACTATTGAGAAAAGCACCTTGCCCACTTGGCCTTAGGGGTCTCTTCGACGGCGTTTTGAAACGCAGCCACTGCTTCTTCGGCATCCATAAAATGTTTTCCTCGAAGTTTTTCTTTTATTTTCGGGAATAAATAAAAATCGCAGGGTGCGAGGTCGGGGCTATACGGCGGGTGACCCAGTAATTCCACGTCTGAGGTCGCCAAATAGTCGATCGTTTGCCTGGCGGTGTGCGACAAGGCATTGTCGTGATGAAGGAGGATCCTGCTGCGAGGTCGTTTCTCTCGAACTTTTTCCAAGACAAGTGGCAAACAGTTGTTAGTGTACCAACTGCATTAACCGTTTTCTAATCCTCTAAGACAACTGTCGCGTAATGACCTGTCTTTCCGAAGAACGAGGCCACCATCTTTTTTCCAACACTTCGACCTCTCTCTTCACTTTAGTTGGCAACTCTTCGGAAGGAAACACCCACTGAGCAGACTGTCTTTTGGTTTCTGGATCATAACAGTAAATCCAGCTTTTGTCACCCGTTAGTATGTCGAACACAGCATTTGAGTAACCTCCGTTAAATTT
>NJDC01001275.1:133846-145863 GCA_002245475.1 Calephelis virginiensis
TTCAAGACCCTGACTTGACTTTCTTTGACGACTTATGACTAGTTTTGAATAATTGAAGGCCGATTTTGTTCAATCGGATAAGTTTTTGCAAATTTTATTTAAACCAATGGTAAATGCTAACGCTAATAACAAAAACTGAAAAAGTCTACGGAGTGGCATGATGTGGCATTATGGTGGCATATGGGTAATGTGGGGGATTATTACCCCGGCAAGCTACTGAACAGCATTCTTATAACAGTGATCTTGTTGGTTTGACCTATTTGACCTCTTACAAGCTGCCTCGTATAGATGAGCAGACTGTCTATTTTTCTCAATGGACCCAGATAAATACGAAGTTGCGTCAGAACTTGTTGGTGTAAAACGTAAGGAAGCTAGTAAGCTTAGGCAAGAGGCTTAAAAGCCATGCCTCAGGTTAGCGACGCACTATTGACATCTGTAGTGTTTATACAGGTATCAAATTATGGTTTATGTTCTTTACTACTAGATCATTATTGTGTTTTTTTAACATTATACAAACTATGATATTATGATATTGCCATTGCTTAAATTCTGACGGTATAAACGTAAATGAATATACTTTATTATGATAGCTATTCTCTAATTTAATAAAATTTGATACTAGAAAACTAACTGCCTTATTCATAAAAAATAGTTAAATAACCTCCCAAACACTTATCTAAACTTTATAACTAATCATTTGATTAAGCCTTAAACATTGTTTAAAGATTTGTTATTCATAAAGTAAATTTTGCCAATGCTTAGTTAAATACTGTTTAACTTGGTAGGTTTTGGTAGAAATGTGGCTGTATGCGTATTTCTTTTGCTAAAAGTGAATTAAACAATTGTCATCCGTTGTCAACATCGTTGTTTCTGAATACGGTGTCGGACATCTATAGCTTATTGCTAAAGAGTATTTATATTCCTTATCTATAACTATCTATACTGCTAATGTGCTGGGCATTGGCTGGGCCTGGGCTATGTAACTTGTTGGCGTTTTTTAAAAAAGTGTAATGCCGAAGTTCAGTACTACCGTATTGTACTACAATAAAATTAAATTTATTAGAGTAATCTAAAGTTGATGCAACAGTCACAAACCGTTTGAACTGATACACTGAATTTCAAAAATATTGTTTTTTAATGCATCTACATTATGTTACTAAGCTAAATATAAAATTATGCCATTTCTGTAATATTTTCCCTCGTGTTGGTTCGAGCTCCTTTGTAGAATAGACCATTTACCTTCCTGTTAGACAGCGCATAAAAAGCGAGCATAGGCTTACTGTCACTAGCACCGTGACAACTGACTAGGAGGTGAGTTTTGCAGCGACTCACCTGGATTGGTACCAACGCCTTACCTATTCCTGCCGCCATAACATCAGCGCTTGCTATTGAATTATTCCGGTTCGTAGCGTAAAGTAGCCGGTTAACTTACTTTTGCTCGGGGCTTAACATCCCAGCCTCAGGTTGGAAACTCACCACCTTTGGTGTCTCTAAGAGGCGTCAAATTCTCACCATCTGGAAATCTGTCTACTTTTTTGTTTCCAATATCATAAAAAATGCTCTGGAAAACTATTCGTTTCTTCATAGGAGTCATTGGCCATCTCCATAATAAAACATGTTATTATAGTCCTATATTGTTCCAAAATCCAACATATCCCGTCTAAAGTTGACCAAACTTCAACGAAATCAAAATATTTCAATGCGTGTATTATAGAAAATTCATAAAAATACACAAATAAGCCATATTAAATGGCTATTTGTTGCATTTTGTCATTGAATATAAAATCAGCTGTTTGAAATTTAGTCATACATTTTGTTGATTAAGGTTTTAAACAAGGGTCCGAGGTTGTATAAAGTGACAGCTATTGAAGAGTATATTTAAACAAATGATTAACTAGCGTTTATGAATAAACATTTTTTAAACATTATTTAAATTGGTGATTAAAAGTTAAACAACGTTTATGAATAAGCCTGTTTGTATTTTATCAGACTCTCATTCTAGTGGTATTCAAAATTTATAATGAAATTTAATAAAGTTTTAGTTAGAAACCTAAATTTTTATTTCGTGTTAATATATTGATGTTTTGTTAATAATAAAATAGATTTTCGTAATGATTATACTATATTGAATACTGAATGAGTATTGAATGTGTGGTGGCCAGCTTGTAGAGGATACATTTTGAGAAATCCTTCACTCCCGCGAGATCTTAAGTATTTCTGTCAGAACTCAGTAAAATCCTAACGAAATCAAGTTTATTTTTTTTACCCTGAGATAGTATATATAGCATGTATATTAGTATATATAAATACATATAAAAATGAATCCCCGATGCGCGTGGTCATCGCATCACGCCAGAACTGATGGACCAATTCTCTAATTTCTTTTGTTGCGTGGGTTATGATCTGGAGAAGGTTCTTATGAAAAAAAACTGGGAAAGTTACAGAAAAATTAGGAAATACATACAATAATAATGTCAAGCGATACTTAATTTGCCGGATCGGCTAGTACTAATATTAGTAGTAGTAGTATATTGAATTGATTTTTGTAGTTGAACAGCGTTCAAATGATTAAAACAAGAAAAGACTAATGAATATTAATAAATCTTCGTGGGACAAACAAATTCACGATAGCAAATATTAAAAGTACTATTTGTATATGAATAACGATAAAATAGTATGCAGCAAAATATTATAGTGCAATAAATAATGGTCCACCCCGAATTTTAGCGATCATTGCACGCGTTCAAGTTAATGTGTTCAACCCCCCGTTTAAATCTGACGTCCAATTCATTGTACGACATAAATGTACTATTTATTATGTCCCGCATGTCCCTGACGGGTTAAAAAACACAAAGACAAGACTATTACATCTTCCACGTTTAATTATACACAATGGTAAAGTAACAATAGTGAGTTTTATATTTGTAACCGTTTTACAAGGGTTCAGAAAGTTAGTTAGGAATTTGAATAAAAGAAACAAGTTCATCCGTCTGTGAATGATTTTACTACCATCATGAATGTGAAGATATATTAATCCAGTTGGGGATAAACGTATGTATTTATTATAAAATTGTAAAACAGATGTCTGTTTATTAAAAGTAACTCAAAAAATAAAGGTAAATGAAGAACATTAACCTATTAAGAATCATATGATACACCATTTTTACGCACTATATCTAACGCAATTATGTAGATTTGAAAAAACAGTATAAATAAAATTAAAAAATCTAAAGCATGCGGGTTTTAATTAATATATTTAATACAGAGCTATTACCATGAGATTACGGTTTGCCAAGTTTACTACATTGGCTACCATCTCTGTAAATTATTATTTGTATGAAAATCTTGAAAAGCGCCTCTGTTGGAAACTAAGAGAAACAAAATTTTAGACCAAAAATGTCATAGACTTTGACATGTAACTTACTGAACGTAATCTATGCCAACTCATGGTAAAGACTCAGTAACATAATATTGCAATCGCATTCGAAACTCACTAGGATGATTCTAAATTCATCTCTGTTTTTAAGTTTGTTTTAGTTAGGTTTCTAATAATTCAAGGATAGAGGTTCCACTTAAACACAAATACAAAATTCTATTAGTAGATAAATACTTCAATAGATGTGAAATTGCAATTGTTAATTGCCTGCGAGTGAAACCGTGGACAGGTGTTAGTTAATGAAATTTATGGTTGGTAATAATAATGATTGAGGATATTGGTAATGTTAAATCTCATCTTCATCGTAATAACATTAACTTGCGAATTTTAGCGCTCTCGATTTTTATTGTACGATACATCAATAAAATATTTATACTAATAGTTACTACAAGTTTTTCTGTATTGCAAATATTTGATTGCGTTACTAATAAAATAATATGTTATATTTATGCAACTTTGATCGTTTTTCATATTTAGGTAGACTTGCCTATGGCTAATAGAAAAGGTAAAAAACATATCACCTCAAGCAAATGTAACAAATTAAGTTATGATCTTTAATCTGAATAATTAATAAATTTATGTTACTGGACAAATTACACAAATTTATAAGGGTTCAATGCAAACAAATTTTACGTTTGTGTTATAGCTGTTAGTCAACGAAACTAATACACAGAAATGCTTAAATAAGTAACAGAATAAATGTCATAAAAACCCAGACTCGGAAACATAGACTTCGATTTTCATCACACAAATGCTTGCCTCGTTGGAAATCAAAGCCAAGTCTCGCAAGTGATCGCTGATGTCAAGCTTAGGTGGTCGTATTTATTTACTAGATTGTAAAATTATGCTACAGCTTGCCTAACTTACAGCTTACCTATTCCACTGCTACAATATCAGTGTTCAATGTTGTGGTATTCCAGTTTACAGGGCTAGGTAGCTGTAAATTAATTAAAGCAAGAAGAATAACATCCCATTCTGAGGTTATCAAAATACGACTTACTCTTTTGGTGTTTTAAGACGTCGTGTATTCCATATGGTACTTTCTGTACTTCCCATAAAACTGTAGCTTAATTAAAATTTATGAAATGTTTGTATAACTGCTAGTTATTGTATAATTCAATAAGGGAATAAGTGAGTGGAATCACTAACAGTTACAATTTGGAGCCAATTCTACTGCACCCCGTCTGAAGTAAATTTAACTTATTACTTTTTTAATCACTAACCGCTTCTTTGGTCGAAGGGTCGGCTTGCATTAAAAAAAATTGGAAGTTTGGGTTGGTTCGATTGTCGAATATGACATCTGTATTTTCGTGTTCAGTGTTGAATTTGGAATACATAACATACAAAATCAATTCCCAAAATATCCACCATCTCAGAACAACCCAATATGATGTATTACGTGAACAATACTTATAACTAGTTGATAGAGTTCCTTAATTACGCTTTTGTACATAAAGCCTTCTTCAGTTTTGAAGTCATATCAGTTTAATTTATTTAGAGGATAAAATATTTAACTTATAGTAAAGCATAAATGAAATAGCTATGACATGTATTTCTACAAAACAATTTTATACAAGTTTTAACATAGAAAATATTAGACAGGAATTCACCGTTCTAGTTTTTTTAATCAAATTTCAAATTAATGCATGTAAGTTTTTGATAAGTTTTAGTTTTAAAAACAATTATGATAATTCGCAAGTATTTGATTACTAAATTTATACAAAATTTAAACGAAAGAAAAAACTCGCTCCAGACAGGATTTGAACCTGTAACCTTTCGTCTCAAGCCGAAGAATACTCATCATAACCATTTGAGCTACTGAAGATTAAAGATCAGTGGCGAAGTTTTTAATTTCCTTTCTTCACCGTAAACGTGGGTAGTTATGTCCTATAGATACACATTTGATGACTAAAGTTGTAACTAAAGATTAGAACTACGAGTGTTTCATTAACTGGTTACACAAACTCCTTTTACGTTAAACTTGCCGCCTGCCAGTGTATAAACAGAATTATCCGCTTCCATACCCTGAGGAGTTTGGTTCCCTTCGATTTTATATGATAAACAAACTTATATCGGCGTAAGGTAAACATGATCGTAAATTTTACTACTATTCGCGAGGAAAGTTAATATTAAATCAAAATTTGCTTATATTTCTTTTAGGTAACATTGATTGTATGTGACGAAGGATATTATATGTTTTTATTGACAAGTAAATTGGATATATTTACGCTATCTTTGCTTTTCAGATCGATCGATCTAGGTATACTATTTTTACACGTCCTTAGATATCAACTTAACTAAAAAAAACCTACCATATTTTCAACTGACTTCCAAAAAAGGTAGCGCTCTTTCTGAGGCTGTATTCTTTTTCTCCTTAACGCTGTATGATTTTTATATCCGTTACCTTAGATATTGACCAAACCAATTTAGGTGTTTACTATTTTATTGGCAAGCATACAGGCCTTCTGTCTATTAGGTCTGTAGGTCTATTATAATATTTATCTAGAATCGACAAATACTTTTTGAGCTATTAACCAGCGTGGTTGGAAAGAAGGGGTGTTATATATTTGACATTTATATCTGTGTCAGTGTTTGTGGCATCATAATTTCTGAATGGGTGGACCGATTTCGACGTGATAGATATTTTTTAGCTACATTACGGATAGGTTTTGTCGGGGATAACCATTTTTTTTAATTTTGTTATGTTATTGAGGTAATTTATAAAAATCAAGCTTTCGCGCCGACTCACCCGGGTTTGTACCACCGCCTTACCTATTCCTGCCGCCATAACGTCATGACGTGTTCCGGTTTGGAGCCTAAGGTAGCCGGTAAACTTATTTTTGCTCGAGGTGTAACATCCAGGCCTCAGGTTGGCAACGCACCATTACCACCTTTACCATCAGGAAATCCGTCTGTTTGTTTGCCTTCCAATGTCATAAAAAAAATCTGTCCCGTGCCATCTGGTTTTATTATTCGTTTTTTTCCTACATTCCGCCTCTGTGGTATAGCGGTTCAGTTGTCGGACTTGACTGCATGAGGTCCCAGGTTCGAATCCCGGGTCGGGCAACAAAAAGAAAATCAGGTTTTTCCTATTTTCTAATATGTTGACCGGGATAGGATATGTGCCCGGTTGGCGATAGGCTTGCCACCTATCACATTGTGGGACTTAGTATCTTCGGCTAGTCGTGGGTGCCCTGGTTGTGCCCTCTGCCTACCTTTTCGGGGATATGGGCGTGAAGGTACTTTTTTTCTTGCATTCCGGGTTAAATAAACAAATGTCATTGACTTCGGTCTAGCAATTGTTATTCGTAGTATTGTATTAATAGTACAAAGTACTAAATACTACCTACCAGAGATTAGTAAATATATATTGTCTTTGGTACTACTTTAATATCTATAGTACAAACATATTGTATACTACCGTTTACAATCTACTTGGTTAGCCAGCCTTTGTTAGTGACGAATTTCAGGAAATCTAACTTTGGTTCTGCAACGTCTCTTCCGGTTTCGTAGAATAGCTGTAATTGTTGATTTCTTTGCTTCAATGCTTGCTAGTGTTGTATTTCGGTGAGAAGGTAGGACGACAATTTTATATTAACTGACTATCAATATTGTTTGTTTCGCTGGCTGTGTATGATGAAGGTTTTAAATTGAAAAGTAAATAAATATGTAATGAATTAAATTAAAATATACTTGGAAAAATTACAATAGTTTAATCTAATCCTAAAGTAAGCAAATGAAATGATTGTGTACTTATGTATTCAAATATTCATACAAACGTTTTAAATACCCATGGCCCTATCCAGAAATGCAGACATCTAAGTGTTCATTATAGTAATGCCTGCCCCCGTCGAAAATCAAACCTATTGAGTCAGTCGTGTATGCTAACCACTTGACTAACGAGGCGGTCAATTAATACATATATTTCATTATTCGAACAAATAATCTATAATGCATGTATTACAAGATTAAATATTTATTAAAATGTAACTGAAGTATCCTATCATCATTTATTAACATTATTATTATTATTATATATTTATTGAATCCACAGTAGCTCAATTGGTTAGATCATTCGTCGGCTTGAGACGAAAGGTTACAGGTTCAAATCCTGTCTGGGGCGAATTTTTTTCTTTCTTTAAAAATTTATAGAAATTTATTAACATGTTAAAATATGGTATACTAAAATACTTTCCACGACAAGAAAAAAATGTTATTACTGATTGTTTCAAAAAACATCACCGGTGAAGATTTTTTGACCTTCTGCTATACAAACCACATGAGAAATCAGTAATTAGAAGTCTTTTTGTTATTGATATTGGAAGGCAAACAAGCAGACGGATTTCCTGTTGGTAAGGAATTCACGCTGCCTAAAGACACCAAAGCTGGTAATGTTAGGCCTCGAGCCAAAGTAAGTTTACCGGCTACCTTACCCTCCAAACCGGAACACGTCATGACGTTATGGCGGCAGGAATAGGTAAGGCGGTGGTACCAATCCGGGTAAGTCGCTGCGAAACTCTACCACCTAGTCAGATGTCATAGTGTCAGTGACGGTAAGCCTACACTCGCCTTTTACGAGCAGCCTGGCACAGGAAGGCAGATGGTCTACTCTGCAAAGGAGCCCGGACCAACAAATATTTCAAATATCGCCAAGTTATAATTTCTTCAGAATCGGTATATGAAATGAGGCATTAGAGTATAACTAACAAACAGACTTTTCTCGGATTACCGAATACAGCATATAAAATTGACGTTTCAATCATCCATATCAAATTATTCGTATCGGAATTAAGCTTATTGATATATCGTATGCTAATACCGAGTTGACTGATTGAAAAACTCCGAACAACACCGTGACGAATGGAATTTCGATAAAATTAGCATAATCAATAAACCGGAGTCATTGTTGCACCCTTCAACTGCGGTGGTCTGGGTATGAAACTTTATTGGCTGTGTTCCATACTAGTTTGCATATGTAGTTAATGCTGGAGAAATAGAAATTAAGCATTATTTCATGCAAACGACCGCAATAACGACAATTATTTTGATATAATCTATGTAAAGCTAGTTCTCGAGACGATAATTGAAACTTGGCTTTGTAAATTCAGGTAATTATTTTTATGGACATAATACTTGTAGTTTAATCGCTGTACTTTATCTTTATTTTTTGTATTTGAATTGCAAATAACTCACATCTATTGATATCTTTACGTGCATAATTCGTATCTAAAACAGTTGAAATTATAGGGATCTAGTCTCGTATATAACGTGGTAACAATTAACATTTGTAAACTATTCAGTTAGATGAATCTTAATATAACATAAAATCTATATTGTGTACTTCAACACTGAGAAATCGGTTTTTGGTACACTCAGTTACGAAACTTCATACGCGTTTTGATATTTTTCATCGTCGGCGTTTGATAAAATATCCAATATGCACACTTTTTAAAGTAAACTATTGTACTTTTTTGTATTGTGTAAAAATACAAGAGTTTACTTTTAAAAGTGTGTATAAAACGGAATTCCACCAAGTGTCCACGTTGAAATGTACAAATTCTAAAATATCTAAATTATGGTATCATCTAATCGATGGTAAAATTCCACATGAAATGTAAAATAGTTCAAGTGATGTTTCATATAAACTTCGCTTAAAGAGTTATATGTTTTGTCGGGATTGAGACGTGACCTGTGCCTATAAACCTGTACACCTGTATACCTGTACCTCCAACAGCAGTGCTGTCGCCAAGTAAAGCGAAACGTAAAGGTACTACTAAACTACCTTTTCTTTCATCTTAGTTGTGAAACCTCCTTGCGTTTGGATTAAAAATACTCTATAACCCTCTCAAAACCTTTATGTAATGTAGCTAAAAACCATCTCCATTACTTACGTCAGCTCTAAAAATTCCTCGAAAGTTATGATGCCATAAGCAATTTTGAATGTTAGCGATAGATAAAAATGTTAACCTTTGTTTTAAAGCAAATGCAGCTCCCAAAAAAAAATCAAAACAAGTGCCAAAAGAAAACTTAAATAATATTAAAATGAGTATTAACGTAATAACTTGATTATTAAATTTTCCATGAATTGCTTCAAATATCAACTTAAAAGTACTATCATTTATGTGTTAAATATAATATTAATTTTGATTTTTCTTCTTCTTCATTTAGACAAATTTTACGAGTTCACTGACGGTCGAGCCATCAGCAGTCAGCCATTCATGTAACACAAACACACATTCGCGGAAGTGCCGCCGCATAGACGAAACAGCAGGCGCATGCATTCTCGCTGCAAGATAGAAAGAGAGGGGAAACTTACTCTCCTACGCCGTGCCCTCGGTCTATTCTACCTCCGTCTTACGATTTTTGGTAAGGTCACGTGTCCAGAAACGAGTTTGACAATTTTTTCTCATCATAAAAACTGTACAACGCTGCTAAATACGTTTTAATTTCAAAATACGTTTTGAAAAATCTCAAATGAGATTTGACGTTGCGACACCTCACGATCTCTCACTCTCACTTCGGAAAATTACTGGAATCGCGAAAACCTAAAAAACAATGACCGTCCTTTACTTCATTATCTATATAATATATTCCTCTATACTTATAAGAAACTAGCTGTTAAACGCGGCTTTGCTTGCGTCACAGTTAATATATTTATTGATAATAGCCCATTAGAAGGACTTTCATACAAACCCCTATTACAGACCCTTAGGAGTAGATTTTCTAGAAACGCTTACGTATACGTTACGTATTACGTATACGCAGTGGATACGTATTTAAAATACGTATCCACATTAATAAAAATAAGTGGATACGTATTTAAAATACGTATCCACTTATTTTTATTAAATAGCCCACAAATATAGTTTCATGTTTCAAACTTAAAAAATGACAGTCTTCCATACAAACTATTAACCCCTTTTTCACCCCCTGAGGACTAAAATTTCCAAAATTTCGTCCTAAGTGGGGTGTTTACTCAATAAAAAAAAAACTCACCAAATTTCATGGCTGTAACTCTAACAGTTTCTGTTCAACGATGATGAATCAGTCAGGACTTGTTACTTTATACCAGCCTTTCCCAAAGTGGGCGATAACGCCCCCTTGTGGGCGCTGGAAGCCTAGAGGGGGGCGGTATAAATCTTGAAAAAAATGTTTTTTTTTAAACTACGCGCAACAAATATGTTATTGAGGTTATTGACAAGAAAAAAACGAGGGGGGGGGGCGCTACAAAACAACTGATTTTCAAAGTGGGCGTTACATGAAATAAGTTTGGGAGCCTCTGCTTTATACGTATAGATTTGCAAAAGAGTGAATTCTGTACATTGTATATATATATATGACGAAGGAGGAACCAAAGGGAGGAACCTCCGTAGTGTTTTTTAAATTGTCGATCGTTGTTTGCGTGATGATGACTCATTTTGGGTCTTCTCAAACAAACTTCACAATCACTTTTAAACTCTGTTTATTTAACGGGCAGTGTAACGACGTCCAAGACAGGTCCGCACTGTGCGGCGATCGGCGTGTGAATCGCATCGCAAATAAACTCAAAGTAATCAACTGATGGTTTATAAACTAATTTTCTGGACATAATCAAATTATTTAACTTAATTATTCTAGTTTTTCAGTTGAACTAATGTAGTGGACATACAGTCGTGGTCAACTAGTTAGGGACATGCTTGATAGTGAAGAACAAAAACCGGTTATACATACATACAAATATAAAACCCTACTACTAAACTATTATTTGCATAATTTGGTCTGATTAGTGTGCTTTAAATGGCTGTAAATAAAAGAATAAATAAATAGAAAATAGTATTTAATATCAAAGGTTGAACACGTATTCAATTTTAAGGTATAATTCTGTAGCAGGACATTTAATTAAGGACAGTAAACTATAATGAAAAATAGAGTTAAACAAAACTAAGAATCTGCAGTATTATAATATCTTTAACAGCTCCATGTTATTACGTGTAAAATCAGTACCCAGTAGCAAAACCTTTGTTAGTAATTACCGCTTGACACCGATGTGGCATAGACATTATCAGTTTCTGGCATGTTTAGACAGGAATTTTTGCCCATGCCTCACAAAAAGCTTCATTAAGTTCATCTAAAGTTGTGGTACGATAAGTGGCTACTTTTTTCTTGATTTCGTGCCAAAGGTGCTCGATTGGGTTAAGGTCCGGGCTATGTGCTGGCCAATCTAGCATCGATACTGACTGACTGGTAAGAAACAACTTGACTGAACGGGCGGTATGTTTCGGGTCGTTATCATGCTGAAACGTCCATATAATAGGGAGATGCTCCTCAGCATAGGGAAGCATCGTTTCCTCCAATATTACTTTGTATTGATGTTGGTCTAAGTGACCCTGAACTTTCCTCACAGGACCTACTCCACGTCCAGAAAATGAACCCCACATTTTAATGTTTCCACCGCCATGTTTCACCTGCTTTTTTGTGAATCTTGGATTCATTTCCGCTTTTACTGGACGCCATACGTATTGCCTTCCATCTGAAGAAACTGCTGCGCTGAGACATCAGCTCTTTCGTCTGTCCCAAACACTTCGTGTTTATTTAAAATAGA